>JAQFVV010000298.1:959658-1155420 GCA_028023455.1 Epiperipatus broadwayi
ACTATTACATTTAAAATCATTTGTATATAACGAAAGTGTGGAAGTAAAATAGTTCTTAAATAAATAATTGACAATTATACAGTCAGATTTAATTAATTAACGAAATTGTTTTAGAAAGATGTGCCATCATGTCAGAGAGCATTTCAGGTTTCCTAAATAAAGATATAAAATGATGAAGAAGGCACCATGCTATTATAGATTACAACAAAAAATAAATGAGGTGGCTTTGCTAAAGGAAATTCCTGATATGTACAGGTAGATAAGAGAAATGTTGGCCCTCTAGCCAAAGCATGTCATCTGAATAATAATAAAATATTTTTGATGTGCCGGACTTCCGTATACATTTTAAATGGCAATGCCTGAAAATGGACTCTTTGGTATGAACTATGTCTACTTTGAGGGAGTGTGAAAGATTGGACTGGTCAGTTAAATTCTCCAAGGTCCTAAGAGGTTTGGAGCAAAAGCAAGAATAGCAATAAATGAATGGTTGTAGCTACTAAAATACATAATGCCTTTAGACATATATAGTAGATAATGTATCACTAACAAAATTAATAACTTAACTTCTAATTAAACTATCTCCTTGCAATAATGGAAGTCCCAGAAACCTTAGGTCTTTTTTTTACTAAATGGATCATAATTTATATTCACAAAAGGATGGCAAGAATTAAAACTAAATATAAATTGCTTTCCACACTTCCAAATATTTCATTTATCAATAAAAGTCATTAAATAGCTCATCGTTGAAGATTGCAAAAATAAATCAGTCTTTTAATTAACATAAACAAACTGGGTTATCATTCCCAATTTCTGGTGAATTTTAAACATATATCATAATAAATTGTAAATCATAATTTTAATATTTTCTGGACAAATAAAATATGTGTATGAAATATATACTGATAAAATTCTATGATAAATGTGCTGTCAATGATTTTCTTTCAAGATATACATTTTACAGAAATTGTATAGGTTTAGCTAATCGATTTAATTACGAGAGCAATTTTAAATTGGAGGTAATAATAAGATTTTTAAATCATAAATAAATTTAAAAAAATTAATTAATAGAAAAGCTTGTTTAGTTTTGTACCTTTTATATTATAAATTCATTTTAAATTTATTTATGATTGAAATCATTTTAAAAATCTTATTATTACCTCCAATTTAAAATTGCTCTCGTAATTAAATCGATTAGCTAAACCTATTACAATTTCTGTAAAATGTATATCTTGAAAGAAAATCATTGACAGCACATTTATCATAGAATTTTATCAGTATATATTTCATACACATATTTTATTTGTCAGAAAATATTAAAATTATGATTTACAATTTATTATGATATATGTTTAAAATTCACCAGAAGTGAATTTGATACCCAGTTTGTTTATGTTAATTAAAAGACTGATTTATTTTGCAATCTTCAACGATGAGCTATTTGATAACTTATTAATAAATGAAATATTTGGAAGTGTGGAAAGCAATTTATATTTAGTTTTAATTCTTGCCATCCTTTTGTATTGTAAATTATGATCCATTTAGTAAAGACCTAAGGTTTCTGGGACTTTCCATTATTGCAGGGAGATAGTTTAATTAGAAGTTAAGTTATTAATTTTGTTAGTGATACATTATCTACTATATATGTCTAAGGCATTATGTATTTATAGCTACAACCATTCATTTATTGCTATTCTTGCTTTGCTCCAAACCTCTTAGGACCTTCGGAAATTTAACTGACCAGTCCAATCTTTCACACTCCCTCAAAGTAGACATAGTTCATACCAAGGGATCCATTTTCAGGCATTGCCATTTAAAATGTATACGGAAGTCCGGCACATCAAAAATATTTTATTATTATTCAGAGACATGCTTTGGCTAGAGGGCCAACATTTCTCTTATCTACCTGTACATATCAGGAATTTCCTTTAGCAAAGCCACCTCATTTATTTTTGTTGTAATCTATAATAGCATATTGCCTTCTTCATCATTTTATATCTTTATTTAGGAAACCTGAAATGCTCTCTGACATGATGGCACATCTTTCACAAACAATTTCGTTAATTAATTAAATCTGACTGTATAATTGTCAATTATTTATTTAAGAACTATTTTGCTTCCCACACTCGTTATATACAAATGATTTTAAATGTAATAGTGTTTTAAATGCCCATCTTTCATATTTTGTAATATATATATATATATCATATATATATATATATATATATATATATATATTGTGCCCTTTTGTATAGGTCTCCATAAATTGTTGTATCCATTTATTTAAAAAATTTTAAATTTAAGATATATTTAGCTATATGATTTTAATTTTGTTTATAACAATTTTTTTAAAAGTGTAATTAAAGTAATTCATGAGTATTTGATATGTGAAAATTGTGCTGATGTTTGAGAGAGACGTTTTAATGGGAATGATAATAGTATATGGTTGGGAAAACTGGCCATAAGCAATACTGCATTAATAAATTTAATAAATAACTGTTTAAAGTTAAAGTTTTAAAAGGCAAGTTAAAATTAAATGCATATATTTATTGTTGATAAAAAATTAATATTTAATAAATGAATATAAATATTTATATTATTAGTAATACATGATAGAAAATTAATATTTGATTTTAATAATATCGAATTATTATTTTAAAAAAATTGTTATAAGATATTATTTATTTTTAAAAAATATTTATTTTTAAAAAATGTATTGTTAGTTTATTTTTAGATTATTACAAGCGTTTGTAGCTTTGTTGTAAAAAACAGATGTTAATTAAAATACGTACACACATGCTTGGGAGTTTTTTTAGTAAAGTTGCAAAGCTATTTTAAAAATTCTGTTATAAAATTTATAAATATTATTTTGGCTATCATGAAATAAAAATAAAGATAATTAATGTGAAATATTAAATCTGATTTTTAAAATACTGTTTAAAAACATAACGAATAAAAATAGACTTAGTTTGTTTATAAAAATAATCTTATAAAAGTTAAAAGTAAAGTAAGAAAGAATATTTTAAAAATGTTTAATAGATTTAAATAAATGACAAAGATTAATTTAAGAATTTAATAATGTGATAAATAATAAATATTAAATAAGTCATTATTTATTTTTAATTCTGTCTTGTTGGTGAAATATGTAAATAAGCTAGCAAGTCAATTGTTTAATTCACCAATCAAGTGGGAGTTTTCTTCCGGTATAAAACCAAGGTTCAATTGTTTGGAGGGGACTTGTGATTGATATTTTTAAAAGTAAAGAGTGCTATTAGAAATAGCTAAGTGATTATAGACGCTCTAAAAATCGCTTTTAAAATTATAAGAGAGTAGTTTTTTTTTAAAAATAATTTATAAAAGTTACCGATGAATATGCAGTGTTGATTTATTATAGTTCCCTATTAATCATTTCCTTACTGAAGCTCAATTTACTATCAAATAATCATGAGGACATTGTATAAGGAAAAAATGTATTGGAGACTTTATACTGAAAATTTAACAAACGCTGGATTGACTAGCAGAGTTATTAGATGCTTAACAGTAATACATTGGACTTTATATAAATTTAAAAGCTAATGGTAGTTAATTTCTATAAAATAGATATTTAAAAAAAATGAGAAATACTTCTTTATGAAGCAAGTATTTGTAAAGTATAAATTTAAATATATATCTTGGTAAAGATATAATACGTAACAGTAATTATATAAATATTTGCCTTGTTAAGTCTTTATGGTATAAAAGACTAAATTCTGACAATTTTAAAAGGCAAATAAATTGGAGACTTAGTGAGTAAAGAAATACCTGTATAAAAATTATTGTATTATTAAAGTCTAAACGCTGGTCGTACAAAAGACTTTAAAAGTAATCTTACCTGAATATCTATTATGGAATGCGCAGATCTACGTGGATATACAAATCAAATCAATTAAATAATTAAACAAGAACTTTGTAAATTATAGACTAATTCTAAAAATAATAACTTTTAAATAATTTTTCTTTAAAAGAAATGAACCTGAATCCTATAAACTATTTTTAATTATTTTATTTTATGGTGGAACTAACTTTGACTTTTCTTTATTTTTTTTAAAAAAAGAACGTTTTCATTTTTGTCATAAAAACTTTTAAAGAACACGTGATGTACCGGAAAAGAAAGTAATGTTTAGTGAAAACTTGTGCCTAAGAAAAAGAACAATGACAACTGGATGAAAACACCGTTGGATGTTATGTAATATTTTTATTTATTAACTAACATAAATATTTCATTAATTATTAATTTATTAAAGATAGGAAAGGTACATTTACATTTTTTAAATAATAATTAAATACTAATATAACTTTTTATTGCATAAAGTTTATTTTATAATTATACAACACGTAATATTTTAAAGAATAATTGTTGAGTGTAAATGTGAAATTATTTTGTAAAACTGGAATCCTGGAGGACATCGTGACGGACTGTACATTGAAGTATCATTTATGGTAAAAATTGTGTAATAATAATAATAATTTGATGTATTTACTATGTTTTCTTTAGATCAACCAAATGTTATATGATTATTGAATGAATGTATTAATGTTTAAATAATATACATGCACAAGATTAATAATAGCAGTTTTTATTTTAATATGCATATTTTAAATTGATGATATAAATTTAATACAACGTAATATGATACCCTAGAAATAATTATATGATTCTTTCGTGAATGAATTTCAATGTTTCTGTTCCAATATTAGAAATCAGATTTATTATACTAGTGTAAGTTATTTATTTTTTTCTTTTAAAGTTAGTAAGAAGTATATAAGGTCTATATTTTATTTTATTTTTATTAGATGAATTACGTTAATTTTACATAGAAATTTATATTTTTGATTGAAGGCTTATTGTAAATAGATGATGAGGTATAGGAGAATTTGGATCGTTATTATTTTTGTTTTTTTTAAAATTGGTCATTTGTTTTTTTTTTACTGAATTTAAATAAAGTTAAAATGATATTTGTAGATAGAAGTTTATTAGGAGGAAATAGGAATAACAAGTAAAAGTGTAATAATTAAAATGGAAAAGAATCATAAAATTTTATTTAACATTATACTTTATAAAAGTTGAAATTATTGAATAATTTTAAAATATTATTTTTAAAAGTACATATACGTATTGCATATTTTAATAAGACATGTAGTATGACATTATATCGGAATGAAATAAACAGTGATAATCAATAATTGTTATTATACTACAAAGTTATATCAGTTTATACATTAATTAATATTCGAGTCATACTGATAATAAATGTAATACAGCCTTATACATTATAATATAAATAATAGTAGGACTTAAGTGAAATAGCATTTAAATTATTAAAGTTGGTTTATTTACATACATGCTACATGAATGATATCTTACATAAAATCTTTTCTTATATTAATTGATAATAAGTAATGTTTATGTAAATTAAAGTCATAAACTTAATTGAATTTTATTAATAAAACATTCTCTGAAATGTATAAATTATCTACTTATAGTTATGGAAATAATAACAGTGTAAAAATCTTGTATTATTATTTCTCTTATTTTTTTTTATTTATTTTTTTTTAGTTCCATTTAAATGTAAATAGTGTAAATAAATTATTTGTTAAAGTTGATGTAAATAAATTTGTTAAGTTGTTTTAAAAGATGTGTTGAATTCATTATTTTACACCACAGCATTTGACAACAGATAATTTGAATGTACATAATATTTGCACAATATGAATTTATTATTTTATTATTTGAGAAAGAAACACAATATTTTCTTAATATAATTTATAGAAATCGATTGACATTAACATATGATATTACAATGGTCATAAAGTAATTATAATGCACAATATAAGAGTATACGATTATTTATTGCCACAGATTATTAAATTATAATATTTTGGTCTATTTTAAAATTAAGATACTATATGGAAATGAAAGACATGTATATGATTTACCTATTTTCTTAATGATTTAAAGTATAACCCAATAGATAAGATTAAGATATACCCTAAAGATTATTATTATTGTTAGTGATTATTATTGGAATAAGTTAGGTGTATTTAGGTTTGATATTAAATCCCTTATCATTCCTATCTACATGAATTATTATTACTTTAAGATAATTAGAAGAACCTGAGATCATTTAATTATATTTCCTTAACAAAGATTGAGATTTATTTATCTATTATTATTAAAGATAGTTCATTTATAAAAGTCATAAGAGTGCTGTAGAGTTAGGAATGAGATAATGAAGAGGTAATAGTATTCTTATGCCATTGAGACAGTGTCTTGGAAAGACATTGACTCAATGTAAATCTGATTACCAATTGTAACTTCACTTCACAGTCTCATGATTTTAATTAAATATTTATTTAATTAGTATATAATATTGAACTAAATTAATTTTTGATAAGTTTGGAATAAATCTGATAAGTTATAATATTATAAAAATATATTAAAGATAGTTGTACATATTTTAGCCGAGCATAATAATTTGATAGAGCTTGTTCTCTTGGTTGGTGGAAATCCAGTGTTCTCTGTAGACGAGTTGTAATTATCTTGGTAAAAATTTTATATAAAACTGATAAAAGGCTGATAGGTCTGTAATTTCTAATATCTTCTTTATCACCATTTTTAAATATTAATATTATTACTGCATTCTTCCAATCATCCAGTACATCTTTATCATTTAGACATTTGGTATATAACTTTGCTAAAATTTTTACTATTTCTTCACCTGCTTCTTTTAATATATCAATTATAATTCCATCATTACCTGGAGCCTTTCCTTTCTTCATACATTTAATTGCATATCTCACTTCTTCATTTAAAATTCTGGGCAATTCGGAAGATGTAATAGATATAGGAGGTACTTGTTCTTTATTACTATATAATTCTTGATAAAAATCTTCTACCAATTTCATGATGTCATCTCTCCTTCTTTTTTTCTTATTGCAGATATAAATTTCCTACCAATACCAATATGTTGTTTTACATTCTTAAGACTTTTATTTACTTCTACAGCTTTCCTTGCTAGTTCACAGTTATACTTTCTTATATCATTTTCAACTCTTTTCCGCACCATTTTACAAATTTCGAGATATTCAATTCTTTTTAATGCATCATTTTTGTATATGTTCATATTCCTTCTTTTCTTCATAAATTCTCTAGTCTCAGTAGAAATTTTATTGGTCAATTGCTGCTTTTTCTACCAGCTATTTTTGTTGCAGTTTTTAAAAGTGTATCAGTTATTTTCATATTAATTTCATTCAAATCTGAATCATGTTCAAAATCTACTAATACTTGAAACCGATTTGTAAGTTCTAATTTAAATTCATTAGAATGTTTCTGAAGATTAGGAATATCAACTGTAAATATTGTTTTTCTTAATAATTCTTGTCTCTCTAGTTTCACATTAACAACACTTACTAATCGATGATCACTTCCTGTGTTAAATTTATTAAGAACATTACAATCTTGAAATATGTATTTCCTGTTAGTCAAAATATAATCCAATTCTGCTGTACCTTCATTTGGATGCTTCCATGTCCATTTCCTTTTAACATTTTTCTCAAAAAAAGAATGCATAATATAAAGTTTTTCTTTTTCTGCAAATTCCACAAGTCTATGTCCTCTCTCATTTCTATTACCATAACCAAAATTACCTACAGCACTTTCATCTTTCATTTGTTTACCAATTCTAGCATTAAAGTCTCCCATAACAATTTTAAAATGTTGTTTACTCTGATCAAAAGCCTTTTGTACATCCATATAAAAATCTTCTACTACTTCTTCATCACTATGAGAACTCGTTGGGGCATAAACCTGAATTATCTGCATTTGGTATCTGCTATTAAGTTGTATAACTAATCTTGCCACTCTGTCCGATACACCATCAATCTCCACAATATTGTTCTTCCACTTTTTATTTATAATGAATCCTACTCCACTTGTATTTCCAATATTTGTGCCTTTATAATAGAGTATATGTCCTCTTTTTAAATCAATTGTCTCTTCATCTTTTCTTCTAACTTCACAAAGTCCAATAATGTCCCATTTAATATAAGAGAGTTCTTCTTCTAATTCTTGCAATCTTCCTTCACTTAAAAGTGATCTGCAGTTGTAAGTACCTAAATAAAAAGTTGTCATGAAATGGCAGCCTGGGTCCACAATCAGGGGATTCTTAGCACCCTCTGCCTTCGGCCACCAACCGCTGCCTTGGTTGGTGACTTTACAGCCTCCTGGGAATAAGGGCCATGCTTTATTTTTGTCTGTCATAATTGTATGTATGTATTGGAAAAATATTTATCATTTACACAAACATTCATGCTGCTTTATCAGGCACTGAGAAAAAAGACCATGGTGTTTCTCGATCTTAAACTCAGAGGTAAAAAGCCAATAAACTCACCACGCTGGCAAATGCATGTTGGTGAGCAGCCCATCCATGTTCGTATACTATATGAATAATCACATAGTAATAACAGCTGCAATGACAAGAATGTATGGAGTGGACATTAGGAATTTGCCCTGCTCGGTTCCTTTAAGGCCTCCAAGAGGAATCAAAGGGTCTCCTTTCAGTTAATAGCATGTAACGGCGTATGCCCATTACAATATATATATATATATATATATATATATATTGTAATGGGCATACACCGTTACATTATTTTTTTTTAAAAATTAAACATTAAAAATAAAAGTTCGCAAATAAAAACTTTTTTTTTTTAAGTTTTAAAAATTGAAAATTAATTAATCTTAAACTCATATATATAAAATCACACAGATGAAAAATTATTAAAAGAAAACTTTATAAAAAAAAAGGAAAAAGTTTTAAGACTAAATTTTCAACAAAGATTTAAAGATAAAAATATATCTTTAAGAATGTACAAATTTAATTAATTCTATTGTATAAAATGGAAATGATTATTTTAATTAGTAAAAGTAAACTAGCCATTGGGCATTCCAAAATGTAGAAGTAAAGGTCAGATAGGAGAGAAAAAAACAATAGAAACTAATAGCCAATAAAAAAAATCCCTCAGGAAACGGACCTCAATGAAAAGATCATCATCGTCATGACATAATGTCCACTCGATCCAATAGTTTATTATAAATGGAAAAGTTTGGAAATAAATAGAAAAATAAAGAAAAAGATGTGATAGAGAGAGGTGATATGAGTTAAGTCGGAGAGATTTGGAGAAGGGATTGAAAGATGCACTTTCAATTCCTTCAATTGTTCTAGAAAATGAAACATCATTTTCCCATATTGCAGACTATAAAACATCTGGGCCTGGCAATAAAATACCAGCTACAATAAAGGACCAATGGCTAATTGCATACCTATCTTCTCAGGACTTCATGGAAATTAACACCTTCCAAATTACAAGCAATTAAACTTTAATTCCAAAACCTTTTCAGTATTTAATAGAAATAGAATCCTATCTGACCAATGTAAATTATTATTAATAATTAATTTTATTTGATGTATTTTTTTAAAAAAATTATTTCCATTAAGTTATTTTCTTTTCGGTCTTTTAAGTTTTATTATGATTTTTTTTTTGTTAAATGACTTTTAATAAATGTTAAATTTAAGTTGGGAGAGTATAGTTGCATAGATTTGTAAAGTTATATTAATTAATTAAGGGAGGGTTAATCTTAGGTTATTTGTTTCATAGTTAAATTGGGTTAATCGATTGGATATATTGGTGTAATTAGTAAATTTAATATGAAGGTCTGCCATGTGCAGGATCACATGATATGCTGCACTTGGGCAAAATAAGTCCCATTTCATACTGACCATCAGAAGCAGATGTATTCCCTGCTCCTTGGATCACCCCTTTAGCCTATGGAATGGGATAATAAGATGGCAAAAAGAAACGCAATCCCTTCCTATAAAGTTGTTTTTTTATTGTTCTTCTCACCAGACAGATGTAACATTGCTGTACTGGATGAGAGATAATTTCTTCTCTATAACCATGCTGTTCAGATGCGCATTCCTGACAGTATGGTATTGTGCTGTCATATTCCTACTGCAATGAATACATCGATGTATCAGATGGATTGATGTTAGTTTGACTGCGAACTTTTGGCCTAAGTTTAAATAAGGGATAGAATATTTTCTTTTCAAATGCAATCTATGTAGTCTACTCATATTCGACATTAATAAAATATTAAATTCATCTGTGCAAACGTAAAAAAAAAAGTTAAATTGTAAATTAAAATCTAAAGTTTTAATGTTTTATAAAAAAAATTAAAGTAAACATACTAAAATAATTTTAAATTTATATATGTTTAATAAATGTTTGTGTGTGTTATTACTGGCAGTGGCTTCTCTTTATTTTTTTAATATTGAAAATATATTTTAATAAGAATTTATATTTTATAAATCTCTGCATCTCCATGAGCTAGTGGCATGGACTGATGTACAGAATCAAATATATATGTAAAGGTTAGATCTTAACAGTGCATATCTGCCCACTATATAAATTTTTCAGGTTCAAATAGCCTGGTGGCGCCTTGTACGGCAGGTATGATAAGACCTCATTTCTTTCCGACCCCTATAATATATATATATATATATATATATATATATATTACAGGAGCAAACATACTAACAAAATATTAATTTTATAAATAGTTTATTATGCATCATTTATAAAACTTTTTCTTTTTTAAATTGTTTTTTTTCTATTAAACTATATTTTATAAAATCCAAGATGGAAGATACAACCATTAATTGTCCAAAAATAATTAAAGGGGTGGAAATATAATATTGTTTTAATCTTGGGAATGAATTTTTAATTAAAGTTTGACTGAAAATAAAGTGAGAATAAGATTAGTATATTTTACTTTTGTTATAAACATTTTTGTCAAATCTATTTCCAGATTAATATTTATAAAGAATTTAATAATAATATATACAATATAAAATTTACAAAAATGGAATTTGATGTTAAAATCAAGAATTTAGATATAGAAATTAATATAGATACTGATAACACAATTATATTAAAACATTTTATTAAAGAATATAAATTAAAAAATATAATTTCTATAGATTCACAACAGGCATGAATACAAAAGATGGCAGTTATTAAAAATTTTAAATGTAAAAATGTTAGATATAATCCAGATAAAAATATAACTACTTTATACAAGGAATAATTTATTGAATTATACACTAATTATGGATATAATTCTAAGAGTATTGAAAATATATTTTCTAATTATAAACTACCTAATTCAAATATTAATATTAATAATAATTTTATTATAAATAATAATAGCACATCTAAGAATAATAAAAAATCGATAAAACTTTCATACCTCCCTAAAATTTATCATACATTAGTAAAAAATAAAAAAAATATATCGATAAAAGCATTAACATAGAATGGTCAAATAATAAATATCTTGACAAATTATTAGGTAATTATAAAATAAGACATATGAAATATAAAAAGATATTGTATACAAAATTACTTGTGAAAATTGCTCTATGGTTTACTATAGACATACAAGAAAACAATTATATGAAAGAGCAAAAGAACATAATAATGCTATTAATAGAAGAGATGATAGATCTGCCTTATATATTCATTATTTAAAATATGAACATAAAATAGATTGTGTCAAAAATATAAGATCTTTAAATTATATTAAAGAACCTAATAGAAGGAATATATATGAAACCAATTACATTAATTATAACAAAACCAATTGAATGAACATATATAAAATATCAATTAATTTGACTAATAATATGGCCAATGTTAAATGATTAGAAAGTTATTTAATATACATTTATACAGTTTTTTTTATATCTTAAAAATATTGTATGGTTTTAATAGATTATAGTTAATTTTATATAAAACAAATAGATGTCACTCTGTATGCAATGTAGATTAAAAAATAGGGAGTTGGAGAGATGGAGAACTAGTATGGAGAGTAAAAAAAGTTTATATATATATAGAAGTAAACAGAATATTGGATTGAGTTAATTTATGACAATAGCAAAGAAAACAGTTTAATGTTTAAGGCTCAAACAGAATCATTAGCAACAAGGGAATATAAACAGAAATGGAAAATTTGGGTGATTTAATCTGCAAGTTATATAAAGAAGGCAAAGAAAAATATTAGGCTTCTGTTAATTGAATGTAAATGCTTACAAGCAGAAAGAGTACAAATAATGAAGTTGTGGAAAAATAAATATAAACAAAGTGATTATACAGAAAGTGAGTTCTTGATTTTTATACTGGTTTGTAAAAAAATAAGGGGGATTTAATTATAAAGGTCATAGAGTGGTTAAAGATAATGTTGTGGAAATGGGATGGAGCAGGATAGAGAAGAATATGAAAAAAACTTAGGGTAGCAAATGAAAAGGGAAGATAGCTAACAGGTTTCTCTGGGCATAGCGGCTGAGAGATTCCTGACTCCAAAAAAAAAAAAGCCATCGTGCATTACATCACACAATTGTAAATTAGTTGAAGGAAATTGAAAAGAACAAAAATTAATATTTTCTAAAAAGAGTTTTTATGTGTATGATTATTATAATATACATTATTGGTGTTATACAGAGATATATTATATTATGTCGTTGATTTATTTAAATATATGCAAAGGCAGCATAATGAATTAAACTTCTTTTCATATTTGATAATTGTTATATATAAGTACTGATCTTTGACTACTTTCTTTTATGAAGAAATATTGCTCCTGTCATGTTATTTGCGCCTTACATTATTTTATTTTCAAGTTCTCCATTTATGGCTCTATTCATGTCTTTATCATGCAGATTTTTTTATACTATGACCATCCAAGTTTGGATTTAGCATATATTTTAAAAAATTCAAAATGTTAAAAAAACATATATATTCATTTGAAAAAAAGTGTATGTACTTTTTAAAAAAAATTGGTTATGAAGGTCTATATGAGATTCCATAAAAATAATGATGCTATATTATTTGTTTAAATTTTATAGTAATAAGAAAAGAATATTTCGTACCTATACCATACTTAGATTCAAAGAAATATATGTTTTTAAACTGAATACAGTATATTTAAGAATCATAACAAAGAGTTACAAAAGTACGGTTATGATCATATTCAAATGTTAAGCAGATAATCCTATATCCTGTTTTTTCTCTCTTTCGACTTCAACAAAATCTATGTCCTCGCTACAAAAAAATAAAGAAAATTAAAAATCAATTTAAAAATATAAACAAAATTTATATTGACTCTTTTTTATTCGTTAATTTTTCTGAGATTTAGAAATCATTAATGGAATTATATTTATTCCAATTTCCTAAGTAACTATTTAATGCGCTTTATCTATGATTATTTGTTTATATCTAAATCAGTTTTGTGGACAAGCTTTTTGCTCATATATTACGTTTAACTTTTCTTCGTAATAGTTTATTATTAACTCTTCCGGGAGAGTTGCTATTTTCGCAGCATCTTTAATAGTGCTTTTGCATGTAGATTTCATAGGTTTTGTCTATTTTTAGTATTTTCAGTTAATCAAAATCTACTAACATCATCAATCACATGTCAGATTATGCTGCGATTTTAGAAAAACAGATAATATTTTTAAGTCACTGAATTTGCTTGAAAAGATTTCCGCTTCACTTTTATTGAAATTTAATTAAAGTATTTCTTTGAGAAACTCACTAATTGAAATCATATATTAATAATCTTGATTGCTATCATTTTATTTTTTAAAATTTATAATTAAGTCAATATTTAAGATATATTAACTGATTATTTACCGTTTTTTTAAAACGAATTTCGCAGGTTGGCAAATGCTATTATGTTTTGTAACATGTCTTCAGAGTATGTGTGTATATAAAATGCGAAGATATATATATATGAAAATAAAAATAAACAATCTTCTGTGATAAAAATATGGAATGAAGGTATTTAGGTTTCTGAATGAATATTCAATCAGTTACTTTTTCTGTTTAAACGTCAGATGACTTCCCCAGGAGTTATCACAAGATTATGATTAATTTATCAAGTGAATACAAATTGTCAAATAAGTTTGCACTATAAAATGATTATTCAATGTGGGATATTGGTTATATATATTATTCTATTGATTACAATATATATATATACAAATACAGGACATTTTTTTAAAGGGCAATCTGAATAATTTTTGGCTATTATTTGCATAGATAACCTGTTTAGCAGATTTGAGTATTACATACAAGAGAGAGTTACCAAAATGTTAATTAATAAAAGTAACATTTTCAAAATAAAACCGTGACAAAATTTGATACAAAATAATGTGAATATAATTTTAATTTGCAAAGTATTTTTGTTTTTAAAGGATCAATACATGCTAATGGTAACATGATTTAAAAATTTAATGTATACTTTTATTTAAAAAAAAAACGATGATGTTTGATGCATAATTTTATAAAAAACAATGTAAATTCATGGAGATACAGATTTTATATGTAAGTAATATAGACTAAAAAAACAAACAATAATAATTTTACAAACAACAACAACAACAACAACAAAACAATATTCCCAGGTTACACTAAAGTTGTGTGAAGATCATTGAGAAATGCTGCCAATCATTATATTTTCTAAGACATTAACCAAATATGGGCTTTTACCAATAACCAACATGCAGTATCAATTGGTTTTAATTTCTATATGGTAGCATGGAGGCTGAAATTTGAAAAAGATGACTATATTTCCTACAAACAATCATTATCATAATGATTTGTTTTAAATAGATAGTGTCAATTTCTATTTATATTTCTGAAAATTATTAGTTTTGTAAAACAAATTAATGCCAGTAGGAATGACTAAAATTGGTGAAAATACACCATTTCCATCATTAAAAACAGTTCAAATTGTTTGTTTCAAACAAAAGTTGTCAGTTTTAATTCATATTAAAAATTGCTTGCTTGAAAAATGACTTGTTTGTTTAAAAAAATTATAACCAATAATGAAAATTATTTGTTTGAATAATTTGGAAAAATAAAATGTTTGTAGTTTTCTCTCATGGAAATACTAGTTGAAATTATTTGCTTCAAATAGAAATTGTCTATTTTAATTTACGTTTAAAATGATTTGTTGTAAAAACAAATTGTTTGTTTTGAAAATTATATCAATTCATAAAAATTGTTTGTTCAAATTGGTTTTTATTTTTATTATATATTTTAATAAATAATGCAAATTGTTTGCATTTTTTCAATTGATTAATTGATTAATTGATCAATTGATTAATATATTCAGTACATCTTTGGAGGCTCTATCTGATAAATGTAATTCGAATTTGTTATATGACTATAGAAATAGTACTTTTTTTACTCTGTATTGAAAATTGACACTTAGTGTCACTTAAAGTAATTAATTTCAGGATTGGCATTTGTTGGAAGTGGATGTTTTAAAAAGTAAAGACTACTTTAACACACACACACACAAAATAATTATTCTTTTATAAATGATTTAATATTTGTAAAATAGTTAACTGTAAAGCAAAACAATATTATTTAAAAAAATTTATTTTGGTTGTTATTAATAATTTCATTTATTAATGATAAATTTGGCATTTTTTAAACATTTAGGGCTATATACAGTTTTGAGTTGATATCCAATAATATGGACTGCTACATTGTTCAGTAACAAAATTATTTTAACTCACTTCTTGATTAATGTGGTAAGTAAAATACAATTTTTTTTTTTAAAATCAAAAATGAAGATTGGAATAAAATCAATCCCAGAATAAAAAATTTCCATCTGTTATTAAAATTTATTGTGCAGTTGAAATAAAAATTCTTACAGTTAAACGTACCATACTTAATGCATAGCACCATTGATTACAATGATATCATTTATTACCTATTTGTTTTAACTATTTATATTCATATAGAATTGGGTCTTCCTAATCTGACGGAAAATATTTTTATCTTAAAATAATGGTTTTAATATATATTTTTGTGAATAACTTAAGACCAAGCACATTGGAAAATATCAACAATAAAGTGTTGACATGTAATATTTTTAAGAAGTTAGGTGAGATAGCCATGCCAAGGTTCTTTCCCTCATATCATAGAATAGAAGGTATTCATGTCTCTCACCCTATTTTTAATTTTTAAGATTATAAAAAGCTATTTTAACTTCATTAAGTTAGATATCTTTGTTCCAAATCTAAATGAGAAAGAAGAATAAATATAACATATAATAACAACATTTCACTCTTCTTACACTTTAAGGCAAAATGTATTTATTTATTCTTTACAGTTTATAAAAAAAGCAAAAATAAAGATGGAAAGAGGAAGAGAAAGTATTGGAGATTATATTACAATATAAAGAATAAATATATCAATAAAAGTTACACATTCTCAATTTTTCTACCATTATTTAAAAAAATGATTAAAATACTTCTTCTACATGTTCATAATATTATTGCTATTATATAAAAAAGACATAAATTGATTTAATAGGATTATGGTATTCTTTTCAAATCCATATATTATTTTCAATGTTTCAAAAAAAAAATCTAAATTACAATCAATGAATGTTTGTAACTCCTATGCAGTTTTAATTCACCAATTATTTGTAAGCTTTCTTATCAATCATCCAAATTATTATTTCATTGAGCAAAAAATGTTGCTTGTTTCTTTTGATCAAGTAACTTATAATAGGATCAATGCCAGAGATACTGTCAAAAATCTTGTTTTAATAAATGGAAAGAATAGACTTAATAGTGTTCACAAACATAAACCTTAAAATAATTTTTTGCCTCAGTAAGATGATAATCATCTAAAATCAAATAATTAATTTTAGTGTTTAATAGCTATTTAAATCCGTTGCAGGTAACATAAAAATATTTCTAGATAAAAAAAAATCAAATTTCTTACGATTATAATTGGAATAGAACCTATTTTTAATGTAATTATTATTTTAACCTGGGACCTATGATTTGTTCAACCATATCTATTTTTAAATACTCATTCAATAAAAATCTCTTTCTGCATTTTGACTCCTAAAATATAATGCAGTTTATTAAATGCTATTTGTCTGTGTAAAAGCATTAAAGTTTGTTTATAATAATTTTTCTATTTATGTATTTTTTGAGTTTATAAGACTAATACCATTATTTACACCAACTATTTGGCCAAAATGTAGTATTCATAATAGATGTATTAGAGTTTCCAAGAAAAAAAATTTAATGCTATTATTGTTATAAGAGTATCTAATGAGAAGTATGAACTTTCTTTCTCTAAATTATATGAATCTAAGACTGGAATAAAAACATCAATAAAACCAATACAGACATTATTATATAACTAAGTATTAATGTCATTAGCCTTTTATTGCTATACCTAGAAGTTCCAAAAATAGATAATATCAAATTAGGCCATCCAATAAAAACAATACTAAACTCACTATATTATCTACTCTACTTATTCAATTAATCTTTTGTATCTGAAAGACAAGTTTTATTAAGAACAGCAATATCAATCCTTGCTTTCAATGATATATCTTCAGCTAAAGTTTTGATCTTCAGATTGTGAAAAGTATGTATTAAATAAAATTCATATATTATATATAATTACACTAAATATAGAATTAAAATACTTACTTTTATTGTTATTACTAGTTCTTGTTCAATCACCTTTAATATAATCAATTTTACAACAACTATTTCTATCATTTAATGATCTAGCTAAAGTATTTTAGCAAATTCTGTAATACAAGCCATTTTTAATATCATTATTAGGTCTGTTTCATTTTTATAGTAATCATAAAAATCTTTAAATAGGGCTATAAAACATTCAATTGTGGTAAAGGTGAAATTCCTGTTCAAATCTAGTTACTGCATAACTCATTAATAATTATATCACCTTTGACAAAGATCATAACTGTTACTTATCTATTAAATCTTTCCCCATCTTTGTTTTATCAGAATGAGGAATTATGTAAATATATAGAAAACCAAAAATAAAAAAAATATTAGGAATCATAATAGTTATGAAAATAAATAAAACTTGGAAAATATGATTGCATGCAATTTGATTGTGACAATTAGTGTAGAAATATAAACAGTGGCATGAAAGGCTTATGATGATTAATGATAAATGAATGGATACTTACTAATTAATGAAAATTATGTTACAGTGTGTACAAAAAAACTATAGAAATAAAAGACATTTAAACAAGATAGTATTATCATTTGATATTTATAACTTTCAAAAATACTGTAAATTAGTTAAAACTTGCCAAATGTTTTGAAGTATTAACAGACTTTGAAGATGGTTCAGGCTTGTATAAGATCAATAAGAATATAAATCCTTTATTAAAATCAGCTATAAAGGTAGTAGAAATAAAAGTATTAATTCAGCAGTAAATTTTTAGCTGAGATAAAGCTATAAATGAAAAAAATATAATATATAAAAGCATTTAAACATTATTAGTTTAGAACAACTGAAAATTTAGAATTTTTTAAAATGATATAAAAAAAATTAACTTGACTTAAAAATTTTAATTGTAAAATAATAAAAAAAGTATTAAAAAAGATAAAATTTCAACAAGAAAATCATAAATCTTGGTATTGTAAAAAAATATTTCAGTCCTAAAAATGGCACTGTTACTAAACAAATAAGATAAAATTATGAAGTGCATGGAACAATTATATAAAGAATTATAAAATAATAAAAAATAAAATAACACTGTATTCTCATAAGGTATAGCAGTATCTTTCAAAATGCCATTCATTTAAAAAAATCCAGATATGTCATTTAATCTAGGAAGAATAAAAGACACTAAGAAATAGTTGAATCATTATTGATATTTTAATTTAAAAAAAAAGCAAATGAAAAATTAGAGAAATCATTGATAAAGCTATATATCAAATTTTTAAATACTAAATATACCAAAAAAATTGTGGAATAATATTTAAAAAAAAAAGGAAGTTATAATGTACAATAGTGATTCTCAATCTATGCTACCAGTGGTGGTATGTGAAAAATTAACTATTTTTGAAAAATTATATTTAAACAATTTATTCAAATAATATAAAATGGTATAAAAGATAAATTAAAAATCTATATGTGCATTATACTGATTACTTCTTTGTTAGTTCTTTGTCATAGACAAAATTATCCAGGCTTATTACATATTAGATTATACATAATTTTATTGCCATTTTGCACAATTGCCTATTAGAGCTTAAGATTATGTAATATAAAATCTGATATTAAAAATTGTGTTTTGCAAAACAAACTCAAGGTTTTCATTAATTTTATTAAAAAGTCTTTTGTAATATTTTGAATGTTTTTTTATATAGCTCATTAATGTACTAATTTTAGAAATATTAATAATAAAACAGATATTTTGTTTCTAAATAAATTACATATTTAACTTTTATTATAATAATTATGTTTTAATTACCCAAAAATTAAATCAAATATTTTTTATTTGCCTATCTATTCATTTATTTTGATGCTCAAATTTTTTATGGAGAAATTTTGATATTTTTTGGGTGGCATGAGTTGAGTGCTGTTGCAAAAGAAAACTATGCAAAAATATAAACTGACTATCCAAATATTTAAAGAAGATCAGTTATTAAGAATATCTTCCTTTAGAGCAGAATGGTTTTTGCTAATACTAATATCTTTTTTTTTTCATTAAGTCATAAAAAGAGAAAACTTACCAGTATTTTTGCATAGAGGGTTTTCCTCAATCTATTTACCATGTTTCAATTTTTTCTATCACTTGCTCACAATTATCTTTAGACACATATTTTATGGCATATGCATAAGCCTTTGCCCCAATATTATAATGTTATTTCATTCTTTTCATCATAAGACTTTTAAGTATCATTTTCATTCAATCTTTCACTTTTTTTAAAACAAATTATGCAATATCTATTTTGTCTAGCTTTTAATTATTTGTTTTATTTTCAGTTTTGTATAACCATTTTTAATGAATCTAAGTTATTTTTTATATTTGAATGTAATTCAATCTATATTTATATAATCAAGCTTTTTTGTATACAAATAAAACTAATATTTAAAATACTTTAAAATAATATTTGACTTGCCTTTTGTAATAATAATAACTTATGGATTTGTTGCTATGAACATACATGATTTTTTCTATTGATATGAGATACTACTGTATTCCTAAGTTCTTGCAATCATTATGACTTTATTTTGCTATCTTTATGGTCTTTTTTATATTTTGTCTTTCTTCTTTTTATTTGTTTCATTTAGTAAAAAATTCTTTAATTTTCTATTATATTTTTATAAACAGTATATATTAATTATCTTCCACATATTCACTCTTTTTACAAATTTTGTTTTATTGTATGAACTAAAATTTTTTACATCATCTTTATTTATGCTTCAATCGTATTTTATAATCATTTTCAATATCTATTTTTAAAAAATACATAAAGATTTTAAAATAATTCATTATAATTCATAATATTAATAATCCCAAAACAATTACAAACCATTAACATATATATACTAGTATCAATAAACATAAAAACAAATATTCACTCACATCAATTTATATTTTTTTAAAAATCAAATGAACTTTTTTTTTAAGTGTCATAGCATCGGCTGGGACTCAAACCCTCAACCCGGGCAACTGCGTGCAAGTGCAAGGAGTTGCGCTGATCTCTCGACCAAAACTTTTTTTTATTTCAATTTACCTTTCTTGCTAATTTTTATTTTAATTTACCTAAAACTTTTTAAAAAATATAAGAAATTAGAGAGATAAATTCCTAACTTCTAAATATTGGCCAATTTAATGAATCATCTTCCAATATCAATGGCAAAATTTAAATAAAAACAAATCACTTTTATGATTATTAGAGCAGACAATAATTTTAATGAGGACAAAATTTAAAACAATAATTAAAATTTAGTTTTTTTCTATGATGATATTGGATATTACTTGATCCTGTTTAATTCAATTTTACACAAATACACACACATAAATATACATATATATTGTACTGGTCAAAATCGTGTGTTCATTCAACAAGACCTAGAATCCAAGCAAACATATATCCATATAGTATGTGCAAGATACAAAAGTTAGGAACAATACCAAATTTACTAGTGCTCCAGGATCTATGACTAAATGAACAATGCTTTTGATGATACTGGTGAGTTTCATTCTCACTCCGTCCCAGCTAGAGTTCAGGGTTCACACGTGACTTAAAACAACAGATTTACATTTCATTCAGTAATATCTATCTAAATTTATTACAATTACAGAACAGTGTGGAGTATACCTGACATTGATTGATAATTTAAATAAGTTGAAGATTTGATTGATTCGAACTGCAATAATAATAACTTCATGGCAACATAACAAAAAGAATGAGTTTAAACCCATAAAATCTTATAATTAACAATAGGATTTATGTAAGAGATTCCGAATAATGACAAACTGAGATTTCAAAGTACTAATATAATATATATTTATTATACATATAAGTGTCATCATAAAAAATATGTCAATGTTTGTCTACACAACTTGATTATACATATTGGACTCACAATTACGTAATTTAAAATTCATTAAGTAAATCAGATAATAAGAGGTGGTGCTTATGTGATGTTTATTGGTTTAAATCAGATAATATTGTAATTAATAAATGTTACTGCATTTCAATTTAGCAAACAACTGCGACCCATTTAAGACACAAATTAGACTTTGATACAGCCAAAAATATAATACATTTTTTTTTTCAGATGTCATATAATACATTTGTTTACTAAATATAAACAGTTGGTTAAGCGGGCTGCCATATATAAATCAGCAATAATCCATCATTTTAGTCCTCAATAAACTTATAAATTGAAGAAAATAAATCTATTTTCTTTCTCTATATGTATATAGTCAACTGAATATAAATAAGTTGCATTAGACCATTATTACATTTAAATAGATTGTAAGTTATGAATGTGAGAAAACAAATGTTTATCTTTAAATACAATTTTATATTATATGTGATTAATTAATTAACTGAATTGGATAATGTGAGACATGCCATCATGGTAAGGAAAACATTTCAGGTTTGTAAATAGAAAATAAATAAAGAATGCTAAAGGTGGCAAGATGTTATGGCCATAATAAAAAAACACGAGGTCATTTACGATCCTCAAAAAGATTTTGCTAGGAGAAGTGAATAAATGAGAGGACATGCTGGCCCACTGACCAGAACATATCTCTGTATAACAATAAAAGTTGATGTGCTGGGATGGTTTATCCATGTGTTTCCATGCACATGCTAATGGCAGTATTTGGAAAAGGGAAACCCCTAGTAGGAAATACATCTACTTTTATGGGAGACTAACATTATTGGATTAGTCATATTTAAATTTCCACAGGTCATGAGAGTTAAGTAGCAAAGCAAGAATAATAATGACAAATAAATAATTGTAACCATAAAGTAAATAATACTGTTATACACACATATATATTGTGCAGATAAATGTGAATTCAATCCTGATTTAAATAGTTAGTTCTCTAGCGTAATGGGACGTCCATAAAACCCAGGGCATTTAATGACTCTTAAGAAAGTATAAGATAAAAGGAAACAGTGAGAATTAAAATCAAATTTAAAAGAGTGGATTGTTTTCCCACATTTCCAAACTGGATAATATCTCATGGCTTAGAATTTATAAACAACAATGTTTATATAACAACACATTAAAATAAATCCTATATAAAAAAAACACAAATTTATTTCTGGTGAGATTTTACAAAATTCTGACTGATAATTAATGCATAGATGCTAAAGATCATAAACGAAAATGAGATATACAATGTACATACTGATAAAATTTAATTTTAAAATCATTATAGTATATTTTACCTGAAGACCTAAATTGGTTTTGGAAAAGGGATGGATTTTTCTTAAATAATTTAATAAATTACATTTTCTTAGGGTAAAGATTAATTGGTGAATAATAAGAAACTTAAACTTTTAAAACTATACCTATCATTTAAATCATTTACAAAATAAAGTACAAAACTAAAGGAGCTTTATCTATTAATGAATTAGTGGAAAATTTACATTTCCTGCAATAATCTTGACCGGAGAAATAATAAAGCTCTTTGAATTTAGTACTTAACTTGACAGTTTAATCTAAGTCAACATTAAAATAAATAAATTGCTGGATCAAAATAATATGGAGTTCTAATAAGATTAAAACAGTTAAATTTTATAGAAAATAAAGTTAATGACATATTTCAAAAAAGTTGTATAGACATTACATATAGATATTTTAGAGCAAATAAATGAGTATAAATTAATCATAGATTAATATTAATTTATAACCAACATTGTTAAGCAATCAGAGGCTTGCAACACTTAGGGTTACCTCAAAACATAACTGGAGACAGGCTTATGAAGGCAGTCTTTCTTGATTTATTCAGCATCATGAGCTAGATGTTGACAGCACTGGGGTGACATCAAGCAGGTGGAGATAGAGTACAGGAAGTGAATAGTCTTTTTTTACCCCAACATTATTTAGATGAAACTTAAATTGGCTTGAAGTATATTCATTCTGTGAACAAGACTCTAACTGAAAGCAAGATTCTAACTGATCCTGATAGCAAAATTTAGCTATTTATATGAATCAGCCTTATCTATCAGGATCCAATGTGCATCACATTTTCTGATGACTTTCTCTACAATCCTACATTAAAACATGGCCCAAGGGCTCATTTGCTAATTAAAAAAAAACAATAACACAAATCTGATTTTCATCTTAATTAAATTTCACAAGCCATCATATTAAACAAAGCCTATTGAATTTGAGATTTGTAATGAAAATTAAATAAAATATAATAATGAAAAGAACTTCATTCACAAAAATTTGAGGAATTTGTTATATTCTATAAATAAGAAATTTTATAATCCATGGCTTGTAACACTTACATTTAATAACATAATAAATTTATAAAGTATAACAAAATTACAGAGTTTGTCTTTTAAATACTGACTTTACTGTTTTTACATATTATTTGGTACATTTTATTAAAATAAAATATAAAATATTATAACCTGATTAAGTCAAAAACGAACTTTAATGAAAAAAAATCTTAAAACATTTGTTGCACTTTATACACATCTGAGATTATGTTTACACTTATTGCTCATTTATTTTATACATAATTAGTAATAATAACACAAATAATCAAATGTTACAGCTTACATGTATTGATTATAAATATTGATGATAAACTATACATATACTACCACCTCAAGAAAGATGGGTGTCAGTTAACATATATGATTGGGTTCAAACCCATACTAGTGCTACTAACATTAACACTAGGTGAAGTGTAAATAGATGAGATATTTACAGTTTCAATATATATATATATTGAGTTATGCTAATTTAATATTTACAATTAATAATTTCAGTTTGATTATTAAAACAAGATCATTAGAAGTGTGTGTGTATATATATATATATATATATATTGAGTTATGCTAATTTAATATTTACAATTAATAATTTCAGTTTGATTATTAAAACAAGATCATTAGAAGTGTATATATATATTCTAACCCAGTAGAAATTTTATATCATCATTATTCTGAAATCTATATCATTTCTTTTATTTCTAACCCAATATACAATTAATTAGTTTAATTTATTTTATTTTATTTGCACTTGTGACACTAATTTTTCTGGTTGTTGTTAAGGCAACCAAAATAAAAGCAACATATCTATTAATTTTCCAATATGATCTAAAATACTTTTCATATAATACAATTGTACATACAATTCTCTTAAGCTATGCCACGATTGTAATAATAACAATAATTGATCACTTATTAATTTAAAGAATAACTATAATAATATTAATCTCAGGGTTCTTTGTTTCATGTAAGGAAATGCTCGGCAGTATTGTGTTGTCGCATATGACTGGCATTCTGGTCGGCTATAGGAAACATTTATTTTTACTTAAATTCAATGTGTCTTCATCTCTCATATCAACTGCTATGTTATTTAAAGAGATGATAATTCTATTCAATAATGACGTATAATTTTAAATAACACAGCCTTTTTTTTTTTTTTTAGAATCTCAGTCAGAATAATAAAAAGACAAGGGTGCTTTTTGTGTCCTTCCATCATCCATGACAACACAATAATATAACTAAGATTTATTACTTAGACAATTTAACTAAATGGGAATGGAATAATGTGCAACCAAAGTTAATAGTTTGGGAATAAATTCATTTTTTTTTTTTTTATACAAAGGTGAATGTTTAGTCTTAAGTTTTCAACTCCATAAATAATTATCATTAAACTAAAATATAATGACATATTCCGATCTGCTTAACTTTATTTATCTGGTATATTAAGTTTTTAAGAATTTGGAATGATTTCGGACTCAAGAAAAGGTTTTGCAAATATTGTGCAAACACTTATATTTAGCATATAAAAACAAAAAAATGAATCTACAACAAATTTTAACAAGACTATAATTTATTATTATCACAAAAAAAAAATATATGAACATTTATTCAATAATCCCATAGTAATACAAAAATATAAAATATAACTGACATTAATCTGTATACTCTTTTGGTTATGGACTAGAGGTTACTACTTCTCCTGTATGCAATCGTATGGATTGATTAACTAAAAATACATTTCATTACCAATACATTGTTTATTAAATTTTGGTAACCTTGTAGAAGCTTTTATTCAAAATCATTGACCAACCATTTTTGTTTTTGTTCTTTTTCCTCCCTCTTTAAATGATCAATCCCATCATATGCAACACGCAAAATATTAAATTTATTTCTAATACATTTACTTTATTTATGGTCTTTAATGGGATAACCTATTCTAATTATAGGCCGGTTATCAGAAGTTACACTTACCATCTTACATTTAATTTAATGCTAACTTAAGTTATGATACAAATTTTATTCATACGTATACTTTTGAAATATGAGTATTATTTAATTACTAACCAGAATTAAATATTGCATTTGAATATTCCTTCAGTAAATAAGCGTTTTAAATTACGCAATTTTAATTACTTTCTCCATTGATTTACTTGTCAAATACTAGCAATATTTAGCAGCACAATACAGATATCGACCCTAGTTACTAACGCACTATTTATACTAAAGTGGATCTTGAGGAACTAACACCTCCAATATAACCTTTATCTTGCCCGAACTTTCAAAATTAAGCACAATAATCAACACCTTCCATGGTGGAGCTATCTTTATTTTCACATGAGGAATATGGAATAACCACGAAGGTTTGTAAAGTAATCTACTACATTAAAATATTTTGGTGGTTTCTTGCCTCTTACTTGGCATACAACGAACACACACCAAATACAATCCTCTCCTGGGATTTAAACGAATGAAGCATACTAAATGCTAGATAAATTCTTGATCGTCCTATCTATGAGAATCGATCACTTGGGCTATAAACATACCCGAACATTATATTTAAAATCTTCCTCTCATGGAAAACAAAGCTTTTGGGGAGATCATTTTTCATCCCACCAAATAAATACATTATAATTATTACCTATGCGAATATTAAGCATATACCAATGCTATATCTGGGCAGGATAAGTAAATACACTGATCATAATAAACTTATGTTACCGGGTATACTTTGATCAACATCTGAAATCAATGGACATCATAGAATAAAAGTATAATAATTTTAATTTTAATAAAGGAACATTCAAAAATAGTTGGTAGCATACTATCTTAAACTAAATAAAGTGGATGTGTTATTTAAGAATAATTAGGAATAAATTCCTCAATTAATACAGTATAAATTCGTTTCAACTTTAACAAAAAATATTTTGTTATAGCATTTTTTTTAGTTACTTCTGATAATTTTCAATATTTATTTTACCCCTTAAATATCTAAATATTTCTTTCTTTTACGTATCTAACATACAAAATTTCTACCTACAATTGTATGTACTAATTAAAACATATTTTATAGATTTTTTTTTTTTTTTTGTGTTAAATATCAACTTAACCTATAATAATTATATTAAAACATACCTTTGTTATTACAAGGCTATTAAATATCACTTGACCATACAGACTTTAATCTATGTGATATAAAAAAAAATACATATCATTTATAACATAGTTTTAAACAATCATTAATTAACAAGTGCATACTCTCTCATTAGAAAATGTTTTTCTGTTGAGCAATTGGTCCAGGTGAAGAGCTTTATCCAGTCATATTTCACGAAGCAAGTTTAAAAACAATAAATTCATGGTATTATTTCCTTTAAATAAAAGTTTTCTCTTATTTTGTGCGTTTAATAAATTAGGTAAAGAAACATATAGCAGAATTGAAGATTAATTCTTACTTGAATTAAACTACTACAATTTGGGATCCAAGAAAATAAAATATACATATTCTAACATAACGAACAGTTGACAATAAACGATAAACATACACAATATTTTTTTTTTTGTTATTATTGACGATACGTATACTTATTAGCTAGCTTACTTATGGACGAAAATGCACAATTTTCCGAGAGATTATTATGATAATAACTGCAGTTAATTTAGGTGTACATGAAGTTTTAATAATTCCAACTGATGTATAATATAATATATCATTTATTTTTATCATTAAGTCACTAAGATATTTGGTTTTGTTCATACTTTAGGAATTATAAATATATTTTTTTTTAAAGGTAACTTCTCCGTAAGAATGCCCCTATATAACTTTTCCTATATTTACTCTGAGAAAGTTTATATATATATATATTTTTATATATATATATATATATATATTTTTAAAAATATACAGGTGCATAATTTAATCTTATTTATCATTATTATTATTTCCAGACAATTCTTGGTGACTAAAACATATTTTAACGTATGTAACTACATTACTTGTAAAGGCAGACAATATTGAGAAAGAGCGCGAAAATGTTTCTAGTTGATTTTCCTTGGTTTCAAGATATTTCTTTCAATTATTATTATTATTTTTTCTTTCTATACCAAGAAAATATCAATAAATGACATAAAGTTAATAAATAATTAATCTTTTCTTAAAAATCGCTTCTTTTCCTTAATTTAGATATAATATAATTTTTCGTGACTCTTTTAGTTAATTCCGTCATTTTTAACTTTAGCGTGAGACAATAAATTTTTAAGTATAAAAGATCTTTAAATAGGTAGATGGCAAAGAAAATCAGGATATCTTATCAAAATATTTTAGCCACACATTATATTATTAAAATTTTACTTTGATTACATTTATTGCTGCAAAATAAAATGAAAAAATTGAGTTACCAAATTTCAGCACTGTTCCTTCCTTGAAAACTAAAAGCAGACTATATTTTTTTTCCAAAAAAAATAATGATCTTGATTATGAAATTGGTTGTTTCGTTTTGTTGTTTTTTTTTTTTTTTAGCGACCTCTTCCAGAAAATTAATCATTTGATTATAACATAAACAAAAGAAAGGAAAAACCTATTACAATCATATAGTTTTAGTATTATTTACCTGGATTACAAAGTAATTTGACAATATAAATAAAAAAATAATAAATACATTAAATTAACAATCAGTGATGTATAATTTTTTAAACATTATATATATATTTTTTTTTACAAAAAGAAATTACCAGAAGTTATTGTGCTTTATGATAAGACACTCATCACTCTCCCCTCTACCCATCCAAAATCAATTACTGTTTAGCTTTTATACCATATTAATTTGCTCTAATTATTAATATCTCAATTAAATTATTCATGTTCTCTCTTTAAAAATGACATTGAGTTATTAAATCTATTAGTTATTCACCCAAAACATGCCAAAGTGAGTGAATAGCATACTTTATTAATCAATTATTACTATTGTTATTGTATCTTTTATTTCTTTAAAGAATAGCATTGTTTTCCTGCAGAAATAATGCCAAGTAAACCAAGTGTCAATAACACTAGGTTACAATATATATATTGAGTTATGCTAATTTAATATTTACAATTAATAATTTCAGTTTGATTATTAAAACAAGATCATTAGAAGTGAGAACCAATTTTAATACTTGTATAATTGACTATTAATTTAATAATTATTAATGCTTTATTTTTATCTGGATATATTGAGTTCACTCTGTACTTCATCAATAATAGAAAAATGAATCTTATAAATATCAAAAGCTTAAATCAGGTATAGATTCATTCTATTATTGACTCTTTCTCATTAGATTTATTATAATAGTTTAGTTTATGCTATATCTTAGGGTTCAATTAAGTTGAATCAGTAAGATAGCAATAAATTAAAATAACTCATTTAATATTTCTATATATATTTTAATAACTAGTTTCTACTACACGAACATACAATTATAATAATAAATATACACACAAGTTTTCACTCAGTTTATTTATCTTAAATATAATATTGTTCTATTTTACCAGTCCTTATTTTATATGTTGCGACAGTAGCCATCTTACCTACTGTTTTCTTTACTATGGATTTCATATATCCTGAAGGCTGTGTACTGGTAACATCCTGGGAACTGAGAGTGATAAATCTCTGCCACCAGTTTTATACTATATCCCTTTATCGAGCATATATTCTGGAAATCATAATTTACGGCAGTGCTCTCTATTTTGTGTGGAGAAGAATTTACATTATGCAGTAAGTGCAAACAAACATATATTACATATATAGCAGTCCTCCCCCCACTCTAGTAATACATATTACTCTAGTTTACTATATAGTCCTTAAATTTAACTGGTGGTTTCCGTATTCAGGGAATTTTAGGACTATCATTCATATTTTCCCTTTGTACTCCTGGTGAGTCCAGTTCTTGCTCTGTCACTTCATATTCGGTCAGTTCTGGCTCATCTTTCTTTTTATATTCTTCTTTAGTTGATCCCTTCATGATATGATTCATTTCCAGCCATATAGCTTCGTCTTCCTTTGTTTCACAATGACGAAGGTGGTTTATATGTTTTCTCAACACTTTCCACTTTCCATCTCGATTAGACAAATCTGTTTTTGCAATGACTAGTTTACTACTCCAGGGCTCCATTTATGTTTTAAAACATCCAACACCCATATGAAATTGCCTGGCAAAAACTTAACCACTTTGGTATTATTATTTTTATTTCTAGTGTTTCCAGTAGTATCTTTGTCAAATGGATCCTGAATGTCTGACACATCAATAGCTCTGCTGTAGTTTTACCCATTGCAGTATTTGGAGTAAAGTGCTGAGCATACATAGCCTGTATGAAGGCCTCTGATATGTTTTTGATCTGAAGTTTTTTAAAATGTTTTTTTAAGTGCTGTACTCCTTGTTCTGCTATCCCATTACTTTCAGGATAGTAAGGGGATGTAAGCAGGTGTTTATTTCCCCTCTTGTTTAGAAAATCCATAAATTTTCTTGAAGCAAAACCTGAACCATTGTCTGTCACCATAGTTTCTGGATAACCATGTGTGGCAAATAGTTCATTTAACACTCAGATGGTACAGTCGCACTAGTATCCTTAACTATTCGATACTCTGTCCATCAAGAAAAAGCATCAATCACTAATAGTATGAGGTGCCCATCCAATGGGCCAATGTGATCTAGATGAACACGTATCCATGGAGACTTAGGTGGCTCCCATGTTTCATAATGCTTTGGTGGTAATCTGGCCACTTGTTGGCAATTCCTGCAATTTTTAACTGGGTCTCTATTTCATTTGTTAAGTTTGGACACCATACATATGACCATGCAAGGGTTTTCATTCATACTACTCCTGGATGTCCTTGATGAAGTAGGTTTAGGACTTGAGGCCTACCTTCAATAGGTACTAACACTCTGTCATTATGTAAGATACATCCATCGCACACAGAAAGTTTATCCCTAGCTTCTGATCCACTTTATTAGCTGTACATAACCATCATTTTTTGTGATCCATTCTTTTATAGTCCTGCTATTTATCTCCTTTGACAGTAATATGTCAATTTAATTTATCTCTTTAGTTTTGAACATTCTTTCTGTGGTGTCTGGCAGCCTAGACAAAGCATCTGCATGTGCAATTGTTTTTCCAGGTTTGTAGATTAGCTTATAGTCATATTGTGACATCAAGTTTGTCCATCACACCATACATTGACTTGGGGGTTCTATAGGTCCCTTTTCACTGCCAAAAATCCCTGTTAAGGGGTGATGATCTGTATAGATGGTGAAGTTGAAGCCATACACATTCTGGTGGAATTTTTTTACAGCAAAAATCACTGCCAACACTTCCTTGTCTATCTGGCTATAATTTTTCTCTGCAGCTGTTAATACTCTTGATGCGAATGCTATTGGAGGCTCCCCTTCATAGCATGGGTGTGATATGACTGCTCCCATACCATACTGAGATGCATCAGTTGTGATGTACAGTGCCCAGTCACTTCGGTAATGTACCAGTAGTGCTTCTGACATTAATAAGTCTTTTGTAATTCTAAAAGTGTTCTCCTGTGCATTAGTCCAGATATATCGCTGTTTCTTTTTTAACAACAGGTATAGTGGTGAGAGCAAGTGTGACTTTCCTTCTAAATAACTCTCATAAAAGTTTAAAAGTTCTAAAAATGCCTGCAATTCTTCGATGTTTTGGGGTTTCTTAGCATTTTTTATAGCCTTTCCTTTTCGGGGTCAGGTTTTCGACCATTTTCATTTATAATATGTCCCAGGAACTTGATTTCTCATGCTGACCAAATGAATTTATTCACATTAAGCTTTGCTTTGGCTTGAGACAATCCTGAGCAAACCTGATCTACCCATTTCTCAAGTTCTGCCTCAGTTGCACCAGTAATTAAAATGTCATCTAAATAAGGTATCACTCCTTCCATAGGTCTGAATAGCATACCCATTTTAGCGTGAAACACATTTGGCGCAATGGTTATTCCATATGGCAATTTATTACATGCATATAATCCCTTATGTGTGGTCAATGTAAGTAATTTGGATGTACTTTTTGTTACTGGGATCTGGTCTTAGATCAATTTTTGCAAAATACTTGGTGTTCTGTAATGATGCCAGTATTGCCTTTATGCTTGGGACCAGGTATCCACCTTTGTTTATATATTTGTTGACCATAACTCTGTAATCCCCACATAATCTTATACTTCCATCTGGTTTTACTATGGTTACAATAGGAGTTGCTCACAATGATTCTTCAGTGGGTGTTAATACTCCTTTTGATACTAAATCCATTATTGCTTTTCCCACCCTCTCTCTCATTGCAAATGGTACTTTTCTGGGCTTACAAACAATGGCTTTGGCTTCTGGTACCAATTCTACGTCTACTGGTCTTGTTCTAAATTCTACTGGGCCTGATGTAAACAGTTCCGGATATTTTTTTATTATTTCTTTTTCTATACGGACAGACTTTAGTATATTTATGTGTATTCTCAGTGGAGCAAACCAGTTTCTGCACAATAATGGACTAATGTCTTTATTTACTATATACAATGTCAAAGATTTATGTCTGGAATTAAGTGTCGCAGGCACAGTTAATTTTTCTTAGATATCAACTTTGTTTCCATTTATATCTGTTACAATTATATCAGCCTTACGTAGCTTTAATTTATATTTACTACCTCGAGTGATCTCGGTCCAATCCTTAAGTGATATCAACAACAATCCAGCTCCACTATCTACTTCCACTGTGATTGCTTTTCCACAGACTTGCAAATCCAGAAGAATGTGATCTGTTTTATTGTCACCTTTTGATACAGTCTTAATGGTTGATTTTTTATATTCTACTCAGGGCTTGATATCTACATTTTTTCTCTGTGCCTCACCATCTTTATAATAACACATGACTACTAAATGTCCTCTTTTCTTACATTTTTTACATATTTTATTCTTGTGCCTACAGATACTTTTTGTATGACCGGATTTTCCACAGCAAGTACAATTTTGTTGTTTGGTGTGTCCGCCGAAAGACATAGAGTCAAATTTTTTATTTTCTCTACTGAAAGCGATCTTTTCCAGTGATTTTGATCTAGTATATTCTGATGCTATGTTGAGCATGCCTCTTGTGTGACACATTTATTAATCGCTGTTTTGTATGTTAATTCCAAATCACTCAATAAGACCTTCCTGAAGTTTGCATCTGTCATTCCGTATAAGAACTATTCCAACAATGCATCATTTATTTCTGGACCATATTCACATTCCTGGGTGAGTTTTCACAATGCAAGATTGTAATCCACATATTTCTCTTGTGGTGACTGCATTCTATTTCTCAGCCGAAGGTGTGCTATCGATTTAGACTGTTTCGGTAGAAAGTATTCATTCAACTTCTGTATAAATTCCTGATATGTGAAATCTTTGGGACGCTTCGGGTCAGTAATCCTGTTTGCTAATTGAATTATGTCTTTTCCTGCTAAATATAATAGTGTAGAAATCTTATATCTATCATCCTCAATTTTATTTATGAACATGTAATATTCTGCTTGTTCAATATAAGTCAACATCATTTACGTCAAACTCGCACCTTATAGCATTTATGGCCACCATGTTGTTGTTTTTTTATGTAATGTTTTTTACAAGTGCCTCACTTTAATATTGGGCTTCTAATCCTGTAAGCTGTGCCGCTCTGCTATGTCTTAGGGTTCAATTAAGTTGAATCAGTAAGATAGCAATAACTTAAAATAACTCATTTAATATTTCTATTTATATATATTAATAACTAGTTTCTACTACACGAACATACAATTATAATAATAAATATACACACAAGATTTCACTCAGTTTATTTACATTAAATATAATATTGTTCTATTTTACTAGTCCTTATTTTATACGTTGCTACAGTAGCCATTTTACCTACTGTTTTCTTTACTACGGATTTCATATATCCTGAAGGCTGTGTATTGGTAACATCCCGGGAACTGAGAGCAATAAATCTCTGCCACAAGTTTTATACTATATCCCTTTATTGGGCATATATTCTGGAAATCATAATTTACACCAGTGCTCTGTTTTTTGTGTGGAGAAGAATTTACATTATGCGGTAAGTGCAAACAAACGTATATTACATATATAGCAGTTTATTAATTACATATATGATCAAAATTATCCCAAATTCACAACTCAGTTTATAGGTATATACAAGTTTGTGTGTGGACAAGATAAAAAGTGTTTAGATTAAAGAAAAGAGCTCTCTAATAGTCCTTTACAGAAAAAGAATGAAATAGAAGACATTATTAGGTATGTTTACTACTTATTAAGTGGTCAAGATTTAAATAGTTTTTCATTCTTGTTTTAATCTTTACCTAAGAATAGCTAGAAATTGTATCATCCAAAACTGGATCATTATTGTGCTGATTATGGGTCAGCTATTTATAAAAAAGTATTAATTCTTTAACCGCCTCTTACAAGGCATCTTGTCGACATCTGATATCACTCTAATTCTGCTAGTTTTAATGGTAGAATATTCATTTGACAGTTATTGATTAGGTTTTTAAAAGTTCTGTAAGATGGTGCCCTCTTCCGAATTATTTTACAAGTAAAAAATCAAAAAAACCGCATTTAAAACTAAACAAAGAAGAACCTTGTCGGTGATTGACTGTCAGCCAGCTCTCAGCCGAAAAAGACATTCTGATTGGCTGGAAAGAACAAAGAAACCGCCTGATCAAAGAAAATAAAGAAAAACGCTGAGATTTTCATTTCGAATGTAATTTAAGTATTAAAAAAATATAAAATGAGAAATTAAAATAGTTTTTTAAAAAATATACTAAAAAAACAAAATTATTTTCGAAATATATTGAAGATTTTAGTAAAAATATTTAAGATTTAGCAAAAAGAAATCTTTACTTCTCCGTAACGTAAAATTGAAAAAAAGCGTTTGCATCAGCACTTTTTTGTTTAGACATTCACTTTATATTTTCTGAAATTGAATATATTTTATAATAAATAAATAGCAATTTATTTTTGAAAGAACTTTCGTTCTCTTTCATAACCTGAAAAATTAGTAATATACTTTTTATAAACGTATCTGAGTTGAATTTAATATTATATGCGAATATGTTTTAACAATAGGCTTTGTCTTCAGTTTGTGAGTTGGCCAATTAAAAGATTTGATTTTTACCTCATACAACCAATAATATAATTAGCGGTTAAAGGGTTAAGAATGATTGGAATATGAAATATTTTTAGTTATATCAAGATTTCAATTTAAGTGTAAGTTTGACAAAAAAAAATGTATTTTTACTTTACTAAATATACTATCTTCTGGTAGTTTTTAAAATATATTTCAGCATTAACGTAATTAGATAATATATCAATTAAAAACTAGTATTACAAACTGAAAAAAACTCCATTTAGTAATATTATTAATTTTACCTATATTTAATAAAAAATGGATAAACATTTTAGTTTTTTACTTTATATTATATGAGACGCAGATTATTGCTTTATACTGTGAAAATTAAAAATATCTCAACTTTTTAAATATGTTTACAAATAGACAGGAGTCTGTTGTAAAGAGTTATTGACAATTACAACTCAAATAATACTCTTACTAGATGACACTATTACAGTATGCTATGCCAATTTTTATTGGTTAATTTGCCTGGTTTATTATTGTGAAATTTATTTTAAAATATGAGGAGAAATCCCGGAAAAACATTATTTATGTCTAAAAGCTTGTGAAAATTTTTTAATTATATGTATAAACATTTTATGATAAACTATATAGATATATCGATTAAAAATTAGAATTTTTTTTAGTTGTTAAAAGCAAAACTTTTTTAGAAATTAATATTATATTTGACTTATGGATTTCCAATGCACAATTTAATATATTTCTAATTTTACTAATAGAAAGAAAATTACAAAGAATCCTTATGTTAGAATGTTTTATTTTTGTTAGATTGATATTTATGTAATTAATATATATATTATAGCGATTTATTTTTTTATCAATTCAGCTTTTAACCTCTATAGAATTTTAGTTACATAAATAAACAAAAAAGAAAAAAAATTAATTAGTAAACATATTTTTAATCGTTTGCTTGGAGTGTTTCAAAACAATGCGTGATATCCTTGAAAATATTCTTTAAACATCATAAACTTAATAACAGAGTTTACAGAAAAACGATTTTCTATAATAATCTGATGCTATATTAAAAAAAAACAATAACTGTTAATAATTTTATTTCATTTATAAGAAAATGGATGTGTATATATATATTTCCAAAACGTAGGTGATATAATTAACAAAAGGGAATTCAAACTTTCAAGCATTGGTGGTCGAAAGGTCAGCACAGCTTCCTTACAAGCAGTTGTCCCTGGTTAGCGGATTCGTATCTCTGCCGATACTATGACGCATGAAAAAAAAAGGAAATTCAAACTAGTGGTTAATATTTGATTATCATTTAAGGTATTTTTTTTATTACTCGCTACCTACTTAACAAATATGTTTTAGAATATTGTGTTAAAAAATATTTAGAAAAATAAAGGTATCTATATACTTCTATCTTAATCACCAATAAAATAGTAATCATAATGAGAATGTAAATAACGTTTTTTTATAAGAACTGTACTTTAATTTGTATTTTTATATTGGACTATTTCCACCATCTAATATGTGCATTAAATGTCTTGAGAAAAAATTAACTTTATTTAATATTCCAAATACTTTCAACTGTTAGTAATAGCACATCAAAGAGGTTAGTATATGAATAGCCTTTTGAAAGGTATTATTCTCTCCTCTTCTTTTGGTGTTGCTGGCCTGACCAGTGACAGTACTAGTATGGGATTTGAACCTGGATCCTTAGATTCTTGATTATTGAATTTTAAGGTAATTCTCTAATCAACTGAGCCATCCTGTTCTGACCAGTGACAGTACTGGCATGGGATTCAAAGTTTGCCTTTAACAGTTTCTTTTTGAGACTTTTCTATTTTTTATATTTATCTCCTTAAATCTATCTTCTTGTAAGTTTTTCAACTCTTGAGTTTTGACAATTTGTTCTTCAAGTTTTTTGATTGATCATTTATTTTCTCATTTAATTCTGATCTCATTTTTTTCATTGCTATACTCTGATTATCAATTTTTTTTATTCATTAGATTGTTTTCCAAATAATTCTTTTATAAACAAAAAAATGTCATGAATCGTAAAACAAACCATACTTTGGGCTTCACCTAAATTTTTGACTTTTCACCTTCTTTTATTCTTAATAACAAGTAAAATGCTATTGAATTTTAACAGAAAAAACGATTTTTAAACTAATTTATAATAATTATCATATATATAATTTTTCCAAGTACTACTATGTCTTCCAGAACATGTTGCCAACACCCATCAAACAATATTTTAGTTCTATAATGCTACACATTATTGTCACTTAGCCTTGGCAATAGTAATAATATTTTAGACATCCCATCCAGATAAAACAATAGCAGCAATATGTTTCACTCTTTTATGCTTATAATCTAATAAATGGTTAACAGTAAAACAATAAAAGAAAGCACTACTAATATTACTGCCTATTACATGGTATGGTGCCATTATTACCAGAAAATCCATAAATAATTCTTTTAAAATTGATTAAAGCATGAAATAATGAATAGTTAATAACCTATTGGTAACATGAATATAATGCAGGTCACATGAACATAATGCAGTGCAATGTTTAGTTAATACAACTATAATATTAATACCTGCAACAAACATATTTAAAAATATAAGCAATGCATTTTCCTTTTAACTTGAATACTTATAAATAAAGATGGTTTTATTGATGAGTTAACAATACTTTAGTCAAAATGAATAATTCATAATTATACCAACCAACTATGTAATTTTCTTTTAACTGGCTATTTAAAAACAAATGTTCAACTATAACTACAATATTATCAAACCCTTATCATTGCAGTGCCAAAATTTACAATGTAACCCATCAAACAGTCATGAAACGTGGAAGAATACAGTCTCATTTTAGTTCAAAAAATCCACCAACTATACCTCTCCAATGTAGGATATAAAGAAATAGCATGAAACTGACCACAAATAAATCTATCAAATACACTTCAAATTCAAATCTCAGGTTCTTTCATATTATATATCTAATAATAATGAATACAATAGTAATAATCATTATTCTTAAAATGTGACTATCCAATTATAATAGTGGGTTTGAAATTTATCTGAGAAGTTTATATTATAACTTAGATATCTTAAAATTCTAACTATCAGCATACAAAGCATTCTTTAAAGCATTTTGAATTTTCTTCCTGGGTTTGAGACATCTCTCAGAAGTTCATATTATAACTTAGATATCTTAAAATTCTAATTATTAACACACAAAGCATTCTTTAAAGCATTTTGAATTTTCTTCTTGTATAAATATATTATTTGTGTAACCTGTAAGTATATCTAAGAATATCATCATATGATAAACGAATCTATACTAATTGCATACAGATGAAGTAATGCAGAAGTTAGAAAGGACACATTTTATGCTACCCACAGTATTACAAAGACACAAATAAATATTAATGATGCATATGACCTGCCACAATGCAAATGAAATGGGTAAGTAAATCAAGTAAATAATAAGATGTGACCATTGAAAGATACTTTTATTAAAACAATGAATAATAAACTTTATTATTATGACATTTTCTAGTTAATGATGCAATAGTAAAGGCAGTAAAAACATAAATGTATTTTAATAATATAAAAAATATTTATTCATAATATAAATAAATACTTGAAATTTATTACAACAAATATAAAAAAAATAATGATTATAATTTAACAAATTAAGATAAAGTATTTATACAATGAATATTTCCTTTGAGTATTGCTACAAAATTATAATGATAACCATTGAAAGGCTGCAAACCTCTCACTCTTATTATAATTATAATATTTATCTGACATGATGGCTGTCTGAATAGTGATCAAACCGTAAACACATGACAAAGAATTTTACAAGAAAAGGGCAGTTCACCCTCTTCTCTACTTGTCTTTCTATATATCCAAGCCAGTCTGAAGCATTTAAGTTTGAAAGTGTGAAGCTTTAAATATCTTCACATTTAACTCATTGATAAGTATTATAATTATAATAAGCATGAGAGGTTTGCAGCCTTTCAATTTAATTTCAAACAGTCTGCACTTTATAAAATAAATGATAACATTTGTAATATTTATTAATTTCTCATCCTTATCATCTAACACATTTACCAACTATTCTATATTAAAAATAAAACAACAAATATATATGCATATATTAGGCTACTAAATTGAGATTAACTACTTAATTATATCAACTACATTTCAAAAAACAGTGTGAGAAAGCATTTGTTCTTACATTATAAGGATGAATATTGTATAAATTATAAATACACCATTGCAATACTATTGATATCTATGAGAGGAAAGAAAATGGATATAATATACATATTACATTTTAAGAACTGCTTTAACATTAAATTAGAGTAACTGGCAAATACCCTTAAAATATATATGCCTTGAAAGGCTCTTAAATAATAACACATTTAAACACTGCAATATAGGCAAGGTGGATAATAAACAATATACAAATATGCACTCAGTATCTGTGTGCAGGCAGTACCAAAAATTAATAAGTCACAATCTCTCTTTTATGGAAGAGCTGAATATATATAATAGCAAGAGAAAAATAATAATATATAGAATAGACACTTGGTATCTATGTACAAGCAATGCAGAAAGATTAATAAGCCACAATCTCTCTCTTATGAAGGGTCTGAGCATATGCAATAGCAAAAGAAAAAAAATATCAACACCAATTGCAAAATTAATAGCAGTCTTTATGTAGAATGTCAAAAACTAAATAAAAAAGGCATAAATATAATAATAGCAATAATAATACATAATCACTCACATACATTCTTGTATGTATAGCAAAACATCCAATTCATTAATGCACATGAATTCACAAAATATGATTGGGTTGTCATCGATGAGCCACTATATCCCACTGGATGGCGCTGTTTTCATGCTAAAACACATAAAAATGCCGTTTCTGCGGCCGACATGTTCGAACCCGCATTTTCTATAATACAACCTTTTTGTTGTACTACAGATTGCAGGCCACATGTATGTTTATGCAGAAAATACATTTTCCCAATTTGCACAGTTTATAAAAAGGTTACGGCTTGGGGAGAGGGTGTGTTTTTTTGAATTGGATGGAAATGTTATTTTCATTGGATTTTTTTTTATTTTAAAGTATAGAAATGTTCAGATTTTGTAAAGTAATAATTAATAGACTTTTTACACCATAGTGTATTGAAGTTTTAAGTAGTAAATGTTGATGAGATATATGTATAAAGTGAATTGGAATTAGGTAACGTGTCAAGTAACGTACTGTTCATAACATTTCCACGGGACATTTTAAGATTGTACCATGTGTATATTTTTGAAATAAAAAAGATCATTAACACAAAAATATCCAGTAAGAAAAGTACAATTGTACACTGTATTTTTAAATGTCATAAAAAGCATATATTATAAACATTTTATATATATATATTTGTCGTTGTTTAAAAAAGTTTTAGTTTCTTTCTTTTCTCTGACTACTGTTATACTTTGTTGAATATAGTTTACGTTTATTGTTATCATTTATTTTATAGATGTTAGTAAAAAAAATATTTACAAAAATACGATTTTGATATTTTTTATTTTAACCGTAAACCTAACCCTAAAACTAACCCTAAAGCTAACCCTAAAGCTAACCCTAAACTAACCCTAAACTAACCCTAAAACTAACCCTAAAGCTAACCCTAAAACTAACCCTAAACCTAACCATAACAACTTTTACTTTTAGTTGTCATTCTATTTGAAATAAAAAATAGCGGTAAACAACAACAAAAAAAAAAGCCGTAACCCCAGTAAAAAAATCTCTGATAGAAAATTGATTTTTCTAATAAAAAGCAAACTAAAAAAGACGAATCAAATTGTAATTTGTTTATTTTATTTTACATTTATTATTATCATTTAATTTGTATACGTTAATAAAAAATAATATTTAAAATTAAATAATATTTAAAAAAGACGATTTTCGTTTGTTTTTATTTTCGCATTACAAAAAGTGCATCAAAATGATTATAATTAACGGCCATGAATGATCCTATTTTATAGTTTTAGCATGATAACTGCACCATCCAGTGGGATATGGTTGCTCATCGACGACAACCTATAATTGTATACACTATCTGAATTTCATGCATTCACTTTCAGACACTCTAGATGTTCATACATGCCAAATATAAAATCTTTTTCCCAGTTTAATTCTATTACATCAAACATAAATTCAAATAACTTAATTTGTTTTTATAAGATATATTTCCCTTTTCTTCACAATTACAGTCATGACTGTTTTAATAATTATTTTCCACCTTTACTTTATAATATATACTTATATATTTTGTGTTACACATCTATAATCTATATTATCACCAAATTTACTCTCCAAAATTTTTACTTCTTTGGAACTAACATTATTTTCCAACTACATTTTATTTATCATTCTCTGACTATCTTTAGTATTTATCTTTTTATTGTGTGGTAATGATTCAATATTTACAAACTTCTTAACTAAGCGTTTCTGCTCTCCTATATACCTTTCATTATATCATCAGAACAATTTATCTCTAATTTTTCAAACATTTTAATGATAGTTATTATTTCTAAAGGCACCTGTATTGACAATCTATAATTTTCCATTTTTATTTCTTTAGATCCATCTTCACATGACTTCAAATATTTTTAAATTCCTTTCTAATATCATTTACCTCTAACTTGTATGTTTTTTAAATACCCTCATGAACTTGCTCAGTTTTTATATACTTCTCCAATTTTGATACCCAATTTTACAGGTTTTAATTTTATCATCTAAATAATTAAGCCTAACTTTTAATATTTCCCTGACTTATATATTTGGTCACTTAATTCATTGAATCTATAATCATATTTATTATCAGATTCTCATAATTTATCATCCAGATTGCATTTGAATTCTTCAAATTGTACATTTATAGCTTTTAACTCAATTTTAAACAAGTCTAGCATATTATTGAATTGCCCTGACTCTACCTTTAATTCTTTGATATCTTCTTTTAATACTTTACTTTGAACCTCAAACTAATTATTCAATTTTTTTCTTAGTTCTTTATTTTTTCTTCTTACATCTTCTCTTAATTAATTATTTTTTTTACTTTGAATCTCAAATTTATTATCCATTTCCCCAAATTTATTAGTTATGTTTCTATGTTGAATCTCAAATATATTATTCATTTTTTATCTTAATTCTTTATTTTGAATTTTCATCTCTTCCATCATTTTCCTAAACATTTTCTAAATAACACTTTCAGGTTCCAATAATGTTTCAACTTTATTGGTTTCAATATCTGCTTATTTTTTTATAGCAAAAATAATATCTTCTGTTTAATCAAAACAAATTATGAATATACTTTAAATTATTTTATAGTTAGATATAAAATATTTATCTATTTAACCTTCCAGTTATCAATAAAAAATTGCAAGAGAATGACAATATTTTTAATGGTATAAAATATTTTCTCAGCTACTATTCAAACAAATTCTTGTACATTTTTTAGAATAAATTACAACTGCCTATAAATTTTTATTAATGTTCACAAGATATAATTTTATGTTTCTCTACCAATATGTATGAAACTCTGACCTATCTAATTTTGGTTTTTTATTGAGCCCCACATTGAGTATCATTTTTAACAGAATAAATATGTGTTTGATGAAAGAATGGTCCTGGTTTAATGACAGCCCACATTGCATGCCATTTGTAACAGAATAAAAATAAGAATATACACTTCTTTTAATATTTGGGAGCTATTTATAACTGAATAACTATAAAGACTATGGGAAATGAAAACTTTAATATGATCTGAATGAAAATATATTCCAATTGGTGGTGCCATTTGCAAGTAAACAAAAATATACTTTAAAGTTGAATGATATTTATAACAAAATAAAATTATCAGTCATACTGTATACTGAGTCATAGCTTAATTATTGAACATCATCAGTAACAGAATAAAAATATGAACCACAGAAGAACAATCCTAATTTAATAATGGCTATGAATTGTAGCATCATTTATAACAGAATGAAAATAATAAAATAAGCTAAAGTGAATATTAATTAATGAATAACAATCAAATACTTAAGTCAATAAATCAATCATAATAATCTTTGTTATAATCTCATGAATTCAAATAGCATCTAAAATGAATAAAAAACAAGGAATATCATTATTTCTAACTATGCTAAACATGAGCATTATTTGTATTAAGCTAAAGATAAAGCAATAAAACTAAATATCATATGAAAAGCAACAATATATGCTTATTATATAAATCTCTTATAATAGAATGAAAATAATGACAATAACTATACAGAAACACTTTAATATTCCTTATGAGTCAAAACACAGTTTATAATCATATAAACTTGTGCCAAAAGTCAAACATAATTTCTATTTATATTTAAATAAAATAATTCATGGATTGATGGAATAATAATTTTAATATATCCTATAGATTTACAATATCAGTTATATCTAACTAAATATATAACTCAATAACTGATTATTAATTACAACTAAATCAAATCAAATGTAGTATTAACTCAGATATACTATCCCATTAATATCAATATATCCTTATTAACTAAGACAATTATAATAAGATTGAACATCTAATAACACAAAATCAATTAACCTAATATATTTCTTCACTTACATCAACTTAAATTACTATAAAATAAAAGAATCCTGTTAAATAATCTTAAGATATTTAATATCCTATTATAACAATATATACAATAAGTGATAAATTCCTATTTGATGCTTATTAAAACACAATTGATAATTCATATCCAATTACTCTTCTCTTTAATCAAGCTAGGTTGTTAAAACTTTAGACTATAACTGTCAAAGAATATCAACAATTGTTAATATTCATATAATTAAATATTAATGTTAAAATGTAATATTTAAACTAAATTTATGTTCTATATTGATAAGATTTAAATATAATTAAAGTAAATCACTCTAACTTGTAACAGAATAAAATATATTACTATAACTATCTCTATAACAGAATATTATAAATTTCAAGGCACAGTTGATACAGTTATAGTCTGTCTTAAAAGTATTTATGTATACTTCCTGTGCGCTTAATAAAAAAATATAACTTTAATCAATAATGATTTAAAATAAAATACACAAACATCTAATTGCAACTGCATTTATGCATTTTCAATAATTATTCTATTCATACATTTACCAATCATCAAATCAATTTATATATAATTTCTATTTTTATATATCTATTAATTATTACTAACAAAATAGTTACAATAAGCTTTTAATTCCTTATTAAATATTTAAGAATGCTAAATTAGATGTCTGTCAGAAAAAATATTAAATTCAATACAAAGAAATTAATATGTAATCATATATTCTTATCTATCTTGTGGTTTTGTTTTTCAAATTATTTTGCAACTGCTTCTACTGAATTATGTGATATAATTAATGTGAATATTATTTCATGCAAATAGGATTAACCAATAAATTTGCATTATAAAATTGAATGATAATTCAAGCAAAATTTATTAATAAATATATATAAATTATAATCAAACACACACACACACACACACACACACATATATATATATATATATATGGAAAATACACATTTAAAATATATATATGATCTGATTTTTCTTAAAGCAATGGGTTTTAATTTGACATTAATTTTTTTAAAATTAAATGGGTGTTTGTATATCAATCTCCTGTTATTGGATACTAAATGCAAAACGCATATGTTTATGTAACACAAATATGTTGTAGAATGTTTATACTTTCCAAAATATAAGTGAATTCAAATTAGAGTTTTTTTATACTTTATATAAGAAAATAGTTATTCAAAATAAAAAAAATATATAAAAATGAATCTACTTATTTGTTAATATATATTTAAAAAAAACAAAACAAAATATATACTTATTACATAACTCTTTTGAACTCCTAATATAAGTGATCTACCTGAAGTTAATTTATAATCAATCAATAAATAAAAAAATAAATATTTTTTTTGATTTTCTTTCAGTACTAATTTTATCAATTAATTTTATTTTCTTTCTATTTTATTTTATAATTATATCTTTTAGTAAATGTTATATTTCATTGCCTTCTTGTTGACTTACATAAAAATCTTTTTTTTTCATTGACTATTTGAACCTTTCTAATTTCTCTCTCTGTCTTTGCATGCAAACATTACTTTTTTGATTTTTATTTTTTAGCATTATCAACTTTAATGGCTACCATATTCCCAAAGTTCTTTGTTTGTAAACATGATTGTAATTTCTACTGCTCTTTAATTTTACTTTCTTTTCAGTAAACACATTTTTTCTTTAACATTTTTCAAGAGATTAATGCCACATGTCAAAAATAAACTGTTTTTCATTAACAGTATGTTTTTCATACCTTTAAAGTACTGGCTTTATGCTATTATTTATTTCTCGCATAAAATTCAATAATGTTTCTAATTTTCTAATAACGTTATTTAAGCTTAGTGTTGGAAAGATAATATTTCTAATTTTATTTTTTATAAAATTATGCCCACTATTGGCATTTTTCATTTTTTGTCATAGACTTTAATATTCATAATTATACGATTTTGAATTCTATCATTGTAAATTTTATTTTATATTTAGAATCCCATCACTTCACCTTAATATACAACCATTATATTTAAGATATCTAATTTAAAGTTCTACATTTTTATTTTATAATTGTTTCCTTCCATCTAATTCTTTTATATGGGCATTAAATTAGTGCGATGGTATTATTTCTATCTTTTGATGTTCAATATTAAGCAACATTTAATGATACTAGTTAAAATTTTGATAGAAACTTTTAATTAATGTTAGCATTATTCTCTGTAAGTAATTGCTTTTCAATTTTTAATTAATAAATTTTATCATTAGATATAAAAAAATAAAATTAATATTTTTTAATTTATCATAAAAATGTGATGTAATTCTGTGCAAAATGTATTCATCTAAATATTACTTTTCTGTATTTATTAACATTATTTTATTTAATAATTGAAAAATTATATATATATATAATTAAAAATTAATTAGATTTTCATAGACTTTAAGAAGTAAATATTAATAATTTTAATGGAATTTATCTATATAACTTTTAGACAAATTTTAGCTATGACATAATCATACAAAACAATTAGTATTATACACCATCTAGTAATAGCATTTGTCTGACTCATTTCTATGCAAACATGTGGAACTTTTTTAGTTTATACTTCACTTCTATATAATGAATATAGATATTTTTATTCTTTATATGTGTAAAAAGTGAGAATATTATCTTTCTGTTCTCTCTCTCTGTGTGTGTGTGTATATATATATATATATATATATATATATATATATTGTACCGGTCAGTTTTGTATGTTCACATAACAAGATCTAGCATCTAGGCAAAAGTACCTCGAATCCAATCATTTGCAAGATACATAAGTCAGGAACACTCATGAATTCTGCCCTATTTGCCTATTTTCCAGATCTACCAACTTATGAGCAACAATCACAGTGATATCGATCTAATTTTATCTTTCTCCACCATCATTGCACATCGGAGACATAAAAAGACTCTAATTTAAGTTTAATGGTGGGATATTTAGTATGAAACACAATTTAGAAGCAATTAAAGATCATGACCTATCATATTAATTATATATTAGTGGAGATCATCTAGTCAGTAAGAGCATAACTTATTAATTAAAATATTAATTTAAATAAAAGAAAACACCATGATTCAGAAATGTTATAATATATATATTTAAGATTTATTATTTTAACAAAATGTAAGTAAATGCATGTCATCAATGATTGATCATTGGCTTCATAAATATTACATAACAGTATGTCATAGAGAAAATAATATTATGTCTGGTTGATAAATTAAGAATCAAATTTAATAGATGACTTTATTTATAGTTACGGCTATGCCAATAATATATACTATAACGATGAATATAAGATTTAATGCTATTAAAAAATATAATATTGAAGTGCTACTACACCCCCAGAAAGAACAAAATAGCATTTAACCAATTTGAAAGATAATCATAATTTGACAATGAAGCATTACATTTGTACAAAATATAATTATTAATTCAGTTGATAAAGTGACAGACATGTGTGGAATAGCTGATGAATATATATTAATAATAATAATGTCATTGCAATGACGCACATTTTAAATAGTGGACATAGATCTGTTTAGCAAAAATCACAACATTATGGCTTATGGATGTTCATGGGTTTATTAAAAATACAACGGAAGGTGGTAGCAGCATATTTGATGTCATCCAGTCACAGATCCGAACATGTGCTTCATGGAATTCATTTTGAGAAATAGACCGATATAAGTCTGCAACATTAGCAGAATTGGTTCAGGAATGAAGAGCGATCGGCTATGCATTTATTGGGCTGGTGTTTCCAGAGCGATCCCCATATAAAGCATGCACATATGATCAAATAAGTCCCCATGGGGTTAAAGCGTGGTTCTTGGACTTTGAGAAAGATGATGGGGTTCGACTTTGCAATACCTCCATAGGAAAGAGAAGCATGGATATATAATATAGGAACGAATGTGCCTATATGCATGCAATGCTTGGGATAATGAAATATATAGCTTTAAAGACTATTTTAATTATTTAATGCCCATAAATTATAGAATATCCTGTGTAATGGTATGATCTAATCGCTAAACAGGCATGGATGATTTAAATGAATTAAATTATATAAATTTTAAGACATAAAGATTCCCCCTTCCCTTTACTTAAATTATTAATAACTTCCTACACCATTTAATAAATACAAATTTCAGTTAAAAGAATGCTATTATTAGAAATAAATATGTTTATATGGAAACAAATGGGGTGGTGGAAATAATTAGATTTTACATATATGAAATACATTTACGGTTGGGATTAGTGCATTTTAAAAAGATGAAAAAACATTTTTAGAAAAACAGATGTTGTTCTGTTTTCCTACAACAATTTATAGGATAATTACTTTGTTTTTCCAAACTTGCAAGCATCTGCATAAGTCGAATAAGACTTGTTTTTAATTAAAATAAGTTCTTAATTACTCTGTTAGTGATGGGTAGGGAAACTAGAAAGGAAGTACATGCTAGCGAGTTTGAAATATTACTGGCATTTTAAAAGACCAAAATATGTAATATAATAATGAAATAAAATATGATTGCCACATGGAAATAATAAAAAAAACATATTGAATAGAGGCTCAATGATAGAATAGATTAAGTTATATAAAGTTGTATTAAATAATATTACATGAGATATAAACATTTACATAAGATACTAGAGTAGAGCGTCAGGATTATTGTTGTTATAGAAGGCTGAATTTAATAGAATCATAGAGCGACTAAAGTTCTTTTACCTTTCACAAATTGTAGTGGTTCTTGATGTTTGGCATGTTCATCAGCAGTAATACACTAGATCTAGGTTTGGAATAAGGCATCACAGGTAGCATTTTGCTTATTTAATTGATAGACATTTGAAAGTTCATAGGCACAAGATCCAGAGCTTTTCTTATGGGAACGAGCATGTTGGAACAGAGGGAAAGGTGAAATTTCCCCTACTCACTGCTCATTGGATGAAGATTCAAACTAGCATGGATTATGTTGACCATTGTTAATTTATGGTTATTTTCCCTCTTTTGGATTCAAATCCAGCAGTATTTATACTCTTTTCTTTGATGATGTAGTATAGCACTTAACTGCTGGACTTGAGGCAATTTGAGCACTTTAGCAAAGCTACAATTTGCTGACTGGATATCTTTTGTTTTGTAAGTCTTTTGAAACAATGCAATCATGTTACAAGTTTCTCGAACGATTGTTTTAAATTAAGTCTTATGATTTTAAAACAAGTTGGCATGGATAAAATTTCCACTAATGGATTTTATTTTACTATTACAAATTGTAATCTTTTACTTTTAACTAATGGGCTTTTCTGGGTAATTGTTTTCGAGAAACTTCTTAAAAGAATTACACCATTTTCTGGTTGCTAAATTAAATATAAACAATAATACATTTCATATATGAAAAAATACATGAATGATATAATTATTAATACGATTTATTATCAGTCTCCCCACACTGAAAATATATATGTTTATCCATTATGCATGCATACACATAAATAATATTAAATATTTATTTATTAAATTATTTTGCATTAAGATATATAAATATCTACATCAGTTATGTTGAAATGCTTAAGCAAAGGAAAAGTATATGTTAGTAAATATGTATACATGCATAATGATGGGTTTAAACATGGTTTGGTGTTAGGAGACTGTAAGTGGGCTGTAAAGCATGATCTGAGCATCAGATTGTCTGCTTCAATATATATATATATCATACTAGTTCTAAAAATTGGCCTGTTCTTGCCATAATATATACAGGGGCAGTCTTTTTGGCTGCAGTTTACAACATAGATATTGGGCTGTTCCAATGTTAAAATATTGACCTTTGTCTTGTTAATAAGTTTGTTTAAATTTATAGAGATTTTGAACCTGATATTAAATTTGTCCAAGCATATTTGTTCTATTTTATAAATATGGTAGAGTAATCCAGTTTTATTATTTCTATGATCAACTGTTTTATTATTTTGGGTTTGAATTGCTTTATATATCTATGTATGTGCTCAGACAAATTTAATGTTAGATTCTGAATCTCCATAAATTTAAACAAACTTATTAATAACACAAAGAACAAAATTTTAACATTTAAATAGTCAATAATATAAATGACAATTTTACACAAACTTATTAATATATAACTAATAATATGTTTTTAATAACTGTTGATGGTAATGGTTGTGAGGTTGGTTTAAATGTATCCTTATATTTACCCCAAACTTAAGAGATTAAAATAAATATATTTAGTTTAATTCTCAATTGATGGTTCGATTTAGTTTTGTTTTTATTACATCTTTCACTCTTTAGTAACATTTCGTGCCTCTATTTGATCTTTTTCTCAATCGATAGATCGTTTGTGAACGTAGTCAGTGGTTAGTGTAATAAGATTGGCGTATGTGTATTTTATTTTTAGCTTCATTCCCTTGAAATATTTTTTTATTTTCTTTTTTCCAAAAAAAATCTTAGCTCAAAATTTGTATGCCATTATTGGGCTATCATGTAGGACTAGAATTTTGATTACTTGGTTTCATTTCACTTTCAGCAGTATATATGTATGAATGTATTTATTTTTTTCCACAATGTGTCTTTGTTAATATATTTGGCGTTATTATATCTAAACACTGAAGGTAATATTTATTATTTCTAGAATGGTATGCAAAGGCTTATTATGGTTGAAAATCTGATTATCTGCAGTTAAATTTTCCTTTAACTAACCTATGCATTATTTATATATAGGTCTGTCTAATGATGCCAATCCTACTCCTTAACCTTGAGACTGATTGGATTTTCTCTGGCATCCATTAAACATTTTAGTTGTCATTCACTCCTAAATGGAACTTATTAAAGTCATTAGTCTCCATTTTCATAATAATGGTATACTTCCATATGGGTTTTAGAAATAAAAGTATGATTTATTTCTAAGAGTTAATTTCTCAAATATATTTTAAGATCAGTTTTATGTTGTTTATTATTCTCTTTAACACTTTCATCTGCCAATCTGAAAAATTCTAATCCCAATGACTCCTTACATGAATTTAAATTTACATTTTGTGGATTTTTGTTTAGTCTTAATAAGATTTACTTATATCAAAAAAAAATTAGGATTATTCCATTTCTAGAACTTTGGTTTTCATATTCTAGGTGGTAATCCTTTTGGTCCACTTTTATTATAGGTTTATTAAGCATTTTATTTATACACTTAATAAAGGTGAACAGGCCTTCCTATGTCCTACATAGTTTATGGAATATAGTACATTTTTTCTTCTTTTTTGGGGCATGGATATACGCTTAACATATTTAGAATGCACTACATTTAATCGAAATGCATATAGATATCAAAGTGAATATATATATTGTAATCATCAATCCTGTAACTGAATGCCCAATCGTTATGGTGGTGCCAAGAACTATAACCAAAAGCATATCGTGCTATCTACATTGTGCACCAAAGACTATAACCAAAATCTGGAGCACATCACAACAAACAAAAATTAATGATATAACATGAAATTGTTATAATCTAATCTGGTCACAGCCAGGGTATACCATGAAGACCTATCATAGCAGTTTGTGAAAATACATTAGACAAATTATAAGTATGTAATTTTATTATCCTTCAAACCTTAATTTGCGATTTTTCATTGCATAAGACCTTATGGCTGACCACGGACAAGATGGTATAATTTGTGGAACTACTAAAGATTATGAATTTTAAAATTACATATATGATTTTTAATACAAATGCTAGTCTAGGTATGAGCTTTGCAATAATAAATAAAAATGGAAAACTTGGGTTCTTTTCTTATAAACTTAAGTTTATAATTTAATAAATAACAGCAAGACTCTTGTTATATTGATGAATGACAATTATAACATTCAGCAAATAAATTCAATCATATCATTACTTGGTAAACCTGTTTATAAGTTTATAAAATCAATCAATTTTGTATCATGTACTAGGATCAACAATGCAAAGCTAAAATGATGGAAAAGGCAAATGGGATTTTATTGTACGTTATACATCATAAACTACCAAGAACAGGTTTTCTCAGAGTATTACTAAAACTCCTATATCATGCTGTCAACAGTATATACTCCAATGTATGCTCTATTTAAGATATATGATTTCTGGTTTTATGACTGACAAATAGCAACGGCACAGTAAATTCAATTATAAATCAACATTTATTTACAATTTTATAATTAACAAATAATTGATATGTGATATTATAATATAATAAATAAATACATAAATAAACAAACAAATAAATAAAATAAATAAAGTAAATAAAATAAAATATCATTCCATTTGTTCACTTCACTAAATATATCATAGGCACAGTTTTATAAAAGCCTAATCATACATTTTATTTTAATTTGATATAATTTATGCTTTGAGAAAACTATACTGAAATTCAACATTAAATCATGAAATATCCAATGTGTCAATTCCAGAACCAATAAACCTATACTATAGACCTATAATAATGTAATAAATAATATTATATTTGCAGGAATTAGCTAATATGCAAAGCTAAAGCAAAATGAAAATTCAAACTTCAGTTCAGATCAAATATTAATTAACAAACGGTTAATCATCATGAAGATAATTTAAATAAGATGCCCTGTTACACTTTATGACTCAATTTATAAGTTATACTTATAAATGGAAGAAAATGATTTTAGCATAATAATATAAGATACTTTGCCTTTTACTTACATTTATGAAGTAAAATGATATTCCTGTGGATGCATTCATCTACACATAGGAATCATACAACACTGAGTGCCCTGTGGGTTTATACACTACTATAAATCAACAAATATAATTACACAATTACGTGGATTAACCACCAGCACAGGAATGAGTGTAAAAATACAAAAAGTGGCAAATAATTAATCTGTGGATTAACCACCAGCACAGATTAATGCCATTTAACATTGTAAAGCAATATTAATATTTACTTCATATTTAAAGTGCAAAAATCATCCTCCTCAGTTATTGTAACAATTCAGAAAACACCATCAATTTAGCAGATGTGGGTTCATACATAATGAAAAGTATTTCAATAATAAGGACAACTAATATACTGAATTATTTAGCTTAAAATATAAACATAGTAACAATGTAATATAACTGACACAAGTATAGGAATAGAACCCTAGAACGACTCATAAGACACTTCATAAAAAGTTGACATACCATAAATTTATTAGTAATTCTGAAGCTTTTCACAAGCGCTATTTCCTCAAATAAATATTTTATTAAATCCCATGAATTTAATTTAAATATAGTAAAATATTAAATCATGAACTTCACATATTAAGTTCATATAACAATAAAATTAACATTAATTAATTTTACTCAAATACATAAATAAAGGTGTATAACATTTTTAGAAGATTAAATATTATTCAGGAAATCCATGTAAAATGTCTTGAACAATAAATACATATTACACAAGGTAATAATTATAATTATAGCCGAATTTCATAAATGTGTTTTTATCTGTTTTCTAGTCATTATGAACATTTTTAAAATTAATAAGTTTTATGCGGGCTACATGAGCATGGGATAATTCAAAAAACATGACATGTAGAGTTTAAATAAAAAATGTTCTTCATAAGTTATTAAATTCTACATTTTTATATAACATTGTTCCAAGTTTATAATATCCAGGCTATAGTAATTTATTTATCCGTATTTAAATTTAGAAATAATCATCAGAGCAAAATAATTCAATAAATCAAAATTGGTGATAGAAATCAAGGTGCTTGTATTATAGATAAAGATGCTGTAGGATGGTGTCATTTTCATGCTAAAATTATAAAATATGAACATTCCTGGGCCTTTGATTTTAATAATTTTTCTGTGCTTTTTTGTAATGCGAAAATAAAAACAAAACAAAATCGTCTTTTTTAAATATTATTTTTTATTAACATATACAATTTAAATGATAATAATAAATGTAAAATAAAATCAACAAATTACAATTTGATTCGTGTTTTTTATATCGTATACTTTTTAAATTGTGTTACGGCTTTTTTTTTATCAATTTTCTATCGATTATTTTTTTACTTGTGTTACGGCTTTTTTTTTATCAATTTTCTATCGGTTATTTTTTTACTTGTGTTACGACTTTTTTTGTTGTTGTTTAACTAAAAAATTATAATCGTAATAAAAGTAAAAGTTGTTACAGTTAGATTTAGAGTTAGTTTAGGGTTAGTTTTAGGGTTAGTTTAGGGTTAGGTTTAGGGTTAGTTTTAGGGTTAGTTTTAGGTTTAGGGTTAGTTTTAGGGTTAGTTTAGGGTTAGGTTTAGGGTTAGTTTTAGGGTTAGGGTTCTGTTTGTTTGTAATGCTAAAATAAAAAAATTCAAAATTGTAGCGTAACTCAAACTTTTTTAAACAACAAACAAATGTCTTTTTTACTTATTAAACATGTTTATAATATTTGCTTTTTATTAAATTTACAAAAAAACCTGTACATTTGGACTTTTCTTACTGGATATTTTTCTCGTACCACTCTTTTTTACTTCAAAAATATACAGACGGTAGAATCTTTGTCTCGTGAATGTTACTAACTGTACGTTACTTGACACGTTACCTAATTTCAACTCAATAAAAACATAGATATTTGACATTTACCCAAATAAAAGTTCAATACAGTACATTGTAAAAAGTATTATAATTATTGTTTTAAAACATCTGAACATTTCAATAGTTTAAAAAAAAAAAAAAATCCAATGAAAACAACATTTCAATACAATTCAAATACAAACTCTCTCATCAAGCCGTAATTATTTTATAAATTGTGCGAATTCATAAAATGTAATTGCTGCTTAGCGACATACATGCTATACTGCAACGCAACATAGCAGCCTGCATTTTGTAGCACAACAAAAAAGTTGTATTGTAGAAAACATGGGTTCGAACGTGTCGGCCACCGAAACAGCATTTTAATGTGTTTTGGCATGAAAACTGCACCATAGAATGGTGTCTTTAGCTATAAGATGAGTACCAAAATCAAAAATAGTTTTAGTTAATTATTTAAAAACTGTTAACTATTATTCAAGTAATAAACAAATCAAATAGTAAATATATTACTGTCGTTATACGTTCAGATAAGATAATCATTTTTTTTTATTATCTAAGTAATATGCTGAAATATTAAACCAGCATTTCAATAAAATTTTACATTTAAATTTGATTTTAACTTCTTCTTTTTTAAAAATAAAGTTTTCATATCCGAAAACCTTCTGCAACTAAAATATTTGTTTAATGTTTCCAGCTTGTAGATAATAAAATATTTCAAAACATATTGACCTCCTGATATTGATTCTCTTTTTACAGCTAAGCATTCTGACATATTTTCCAATGCAGATATTAAACAAATTATTAATGATTTGATCCAATTGATTAGCCGACTTGAATAGACTTTTAAATCTAGCAACTCATATTATTATAAAATATCACATTTTATTTTTAAATCCATCCGAAAATTCTTGGTTAACTTATTGGTTTATTAATTATTTTTTAAAAATATGCATAACATATTTTGCATACATTTTATTCTTACACCATTTTTTTAATTATTTTTAAAACACGAATGCTGTCCAGAATGCTCTATTTAATCGCGTTCTTTTTTTTTTTTTTTACACTGAAACGCACACGTGATTACTATATTTTTATCTAATAATTAAAAATTAGTTAAACAAATAGTTTTTGAATTTAAATTAAAATAATTTTCAAGATTATTTTAAATAAATAAGAATTATTATTATTATTAATCACATTTTACTAAACTTAATGTATGTTGTCAATTTCTTAAAAGTTAAACATATTTCATCCAAATCAGTGGATGGAAAAAACAATTATAAATAGATTAAGATAATACAGGCAATAAGCAAGGCAAATATTACTTCTTCTCACCAATAAATTATCTTGAATGCAAGTAAATAGTCTATTCAAAATGCACGCCAAGCCAATCAAATCACCAAGAAGACAGAGAAATTTTTATATCAGTTATATCAATCTCTATATTTTATACTAAAATATAAGGTTACAATATATATTGTAATGTTTATTTATATATGTTGCAAATATATTGGCATTTGGTAAAAGCTAAAAAAAAAAGTAAATTTAGATTTTTTTTTGGCTATAATTTTTTTTAAAAAAAAAATAACGTACAATGAAAGTTAAATTTTTCTTTCGTATTTTTTTTTACGTAATTGGAAATAAAAGTAGAATTGGAGAGAAGAAAAGAATTCCAAAAGCAAGTAAAAAGATAAGCTAAAAGAAAAATATTTTAGCTAATTAAACATGGACAAAAAACTTGATAAAAAATGAGAACTTAGTAATTGAAAAAATGATAAAGACTGTATAAGATTATAAACACAAAACACCATGATATTAGCATGCGCTGAAGTCTGAAAACTGGACCTCTAGTATAAAAAAGAGGGATTTGGTTGGAGGAACATCTTTGGTTTGCCTGATATTCTTTTGGTTGGTTTTGAATTAAAGAATCCAGACTACTCTATGATGAAAAAGTTCTTCATACGAGAGTAGACCAGACCTTTAGCTGACATCATTACCAATGGACACCAGAGAAGCTTATGCAACTAGCCTATGGAACCAGCACCAAGATCAATTTATAATCAATGGCCGTGAGCTCATGTTAATCCCGAAAAACTATGCATAGTTATCTACAACCATTGTGAATTCACTAAAACTTACCGGTAAGACTACTTATTCCTGATTGTGACAAAATTAAGCGTTTGCAAACAAGTCTTAAAATAATCCTGATAGAGACTTTCATTTTTTCTGTACAAGAGACTTTTGTTTATACCAGAACTTTTTAACTAATTATTTTATTTTATTGATTGCATCATATTTGAATTAATATGTGTTCTCTCTAATTTACTTGATTAGGAATTCTCATTTTAACTTAAACAGATTTTTAATCTGTTATAATAAAAAAAATATTTCTAATAGCAATTTTCATTTGTCCGTTATTAATAATAATTATTATTTTTTATTATTAAATTTATTATTAGCTTAATAAGATTTAAAAATGTAATTTACCTTTGCCAATATGTTTGAATAAGCCCAGGAATAATAATCTTAAAAAAATAATTCTCGTTAAGGTATGATGCAATACCTATTAGTTTAAAAGTATTTTTCTTTTTTGTTTGCCAGATGCTATGTGATGGTTCAGTGGGTTCTTTCAGAATTCTGGTGCCTTTCAAATAAATTAAAAACTGATTTTTGTTGATAGCATAATTCTCAACAATTACAAGGCCGAGTTGATCAGGAAATATAGCTATGTTTTTAATAGAAATCGAAATACAACTTTCTTCTTTTTGACATAGCTTGATCAACTCGCGTGCAATTTATATTAGCATGTAGAGGCCTAGCAAAATGGAAAACGTTATAATATATATATATATATATATATATTGTGGCCTGTCTATAGGTGGTACAACCCTAAGCATAGGAGCCAAACCCCTACATTAGACCCTACTTGGACTCTGACTAGGTACTATTAACAGACTTATTTGTTCCCGACCATTTTTTGTTAACTATAATGATTTAATTTAGGTTAAGGCTGTTATTTTTCCCAATTTACTTTTAAATGATTAAACATTTCTAAAATAAGATGTATTTTAAATGTAATTAATGTGAGACTCATTTACCTATAAACAGATCACATCCCCTTAACATTAAACAAATACAAATATTTATTAAATGGCATGAGAATACCCAGATACTTCTCCTTATTAAGTATCTACATACTCTCATGACTAACAATAATAGCCAATATTATTTCATACCTATAACTATTAAGTTTTAATTTAATCACTCATTAAGTTAATCTGTTAGATAATTACAGATGAACTTTGATTCCTATTATTTTTGATAATTAAGATTGACAATAGTCACAAGAATAACTTTACAATAAGGAGATCTCAGGATAATCATTGATTTATTAATTCTTCATACCACCTATGGAATATCAAGAGGGATTTTATGGATTTCCATGGGTAGTGCACAAATTAAGAAAGGCTTATAATTTAAATCTATAATCAAGCTTTATATTTATGTTCTTTAATACTTATTATTAAAATAATATTATTAACTAAACTGTAATTAACACTAATACTTTCACTAATAAGTAATAAATCATTTAATTTCATATTAATAAACACACCTTAATAATTGGCAATGTCATCAATGACCTATGGGACCAAGGTAGCATGTAGTTCGTAAAAATCTCTATTAAGAGATTTGTACTTATTAAACTGTTAGATTGCTCTAAACTGAATTGATTTCTTATTTTAATTTCAACTGTACATATTGAGTTCGTGTGATGTGGTGACAATGAGCCTAGAAAAGAAATGCAACATTTAGAACTTAAGTAAACTTTCAAAACAATAATTTTAATAACATTAATTACAAATGATTACAATAAACATTCTCATTGACAAGTAATTTAAAATAACTGTTGTAACAAAGCTGTATACAAACACATTATGATAATAATAAAACAATGGAAAATTAATATCCAGAGTATTTATAATGAAACAAAATTAATACACTTCCATAGCATGTTGGGATCTTTACCTCCATGTATATGCTTATATATCATACATCCAGTTTTTTATTAAACAATCATTCTTCAAACTCATGGTCTTTATTTCAAACTTCCAAAATAATAATTATAATAAGGTTGTATACCTGGAGATAAAGTAACAATATAAAACAATTGAGAAAAGATTGTTATAACTCTGGATGTTTACAAGAAAAACAAAATTAATATCTTGATATTTTCCATAAGAAAATATCATTTTTGGTTTATCAATTATTACATGTAAACACACCTTGCCCCCTTAATCACATATATTGAAACAATAAGATATGTCTTACCAATCTTAGTTTCACCTTGCCTTCCTGTTTCCTACCCTCATGCCTTATTTAAAACCCTAATTTCATCGTATTGTGTGTGTACTGGGTATATTTACCGAAATCCCGCCTAAATTTATGTGTATAATGGGGTGCCCGAGGTTTAATCATAATTAAAATTGTTTTTAAACGGTTTTATTTTCAAACCATCGAGTATATATTACATATATATGCTTGTACAATAAAGTAGGTCACATGTTCTCATCTACACACATACTGCAATAATATTTAAAATTTATCAAAATATTTTATTTAAAAGTTGTTTTTGAATCGATTTATTTGTGATGTTATTTCATTATAATTATTTGCCTTTAAGAAATAATATCACTGAGAAATATTTTGGGAAATTAAATTCAGAAATAATGTTTGATAAATGTAAAGTGTTATAAAATGTTGTTCAAAAACATGTCATTTTCTTTAAGTCAGTGAGGGTGGGGAAAGAACAATAGTAGCGAATTTTAATCATATTGTCCCAGTACATTTGATAAGATAAAGCAGTGTTTACGTACAGATTTTAATTAGAAAATGCAGTCCGTGTTTTTCAAATGTGTAATAATTAAAGAATGGATTTCATCACTGCAGGGTTAGATTGTAATCAAGGAGAGCATATAAATAGGGTTGATTGATTGTAATTAGGATTATTAGAGACAGAGCTATTAATTAACCTACCTTATCATGACGAAAATCCATTTTAAAATAGTTGAACCTTAGAATGTCAGGGTAATGGGGCAATAGTTGTCTTTCCTCAGGATCCTGTGTCTCGGCCATCCATCATTCAAAATCTGATGTCCTGTCACTGTATCATCCACTCCAATTGATCCAGCCCAATGAAATGCTGCTCCTAAAATCTACTAACTGCTGCTGTGGAACCATGAATCAAAGAAAATCATAACTTTACTTAAGAACTTTGCTACAAGTTTGGAAATGCCATGGACAGAGTTAAAAGAACAAGGTAATTGAAATCAACCCGAGATCTCGGAAAACTTTGAGCTATAGCTAACAATTTTGTATATTCTATAAATGTATTTATTTAAATGTTTTTCAAATGCATGCTGAACTTGTGATTGGGTTGATTTTCTATTATTTTTATAAATGTTTAATTTCAATGTTTTATGATGAAATGTATAATTAATTTCTTTAGACTAATGTGAGTTACGTAGGGAAGTTAAATAATGCGTGGTTGCCATCTTAGTTTATAAACCGCAAACACGCATTTTTCCCCTCCCATCGTTTATATTTAAAAGTATCTCATATATGTTTTAAAATATTTTGCGTATAAGAATTTTGTTAAATGAATATTTGTTTATCTTAAGTTTTGTTGAGAGTCTGCTGGCCATCTAAATATGAAATTTGAGAGTGAGCTACTTCTGTTCCTTAATGAATTGCCCTTTGTTTTACTAATTCTTATGAAAATTAAGCTGTGTTTCTAGTAAATATGCATGGGTTCTGGAATCCTCCTGTTGGCTAAGGTCATCATTGTTCAAATCCGTTCCCCCATATTTTACTCCATGGTTTCCAGTCCTGTGCTAAAATGGCACATGGGAATTATTTCGCATATGTCTCCACAGTTACGAAGCTCCTGGGTTGCAGGCCAGGCTTGAGCTATGAGTGGTCTAGAGATGTCCCAGATAAAAGGCAAAATGCCTATCCAATGCCAAGACCTTTTGCCATCTTTTAAAGTTGCATACTCATAAACTGCACCCCTCCTTGGCATATATTCACTAGCACCACTGTATATTTCCCTTGACTTATTAAAAGAATTCTATTCAAATGAATTTCAAATCTGTTCAGTGTAGCTCGATCTTATAATCTACTCGTGAGCGACTTTCAATCTCCATTTAAATCTCCAAATATAAATGTTTTAGAATATTTCAAACTCTATTAGATTTTACGTGACTCGCATATGCCTACCATGTCATTATATCTTAGACCCGTTATCTAAATGAACCCAAGTACGAGGTATCAGCCATCTTGTTTGTTTATTATATAACTATCAAAGTTATATCGCTAAATTATATTTTATCAAATCATTAAAATCTTATTTATAAATTTTTTTTTCTCTATTTATTCGGGATGCAATATAAATTACATAGTACATTAAACTTATCTTTGGCACATCTATAAGTTATTGTTAAATTAATCTAGGGCCGTTTTAGATTTAGAGTCATTTGTTTTTTCCCTGATCACTGGCACCAACATGAAATTATACTATTAGTAGCATCAAATGTGTTATCACGTAGAGGGCATTGTAGAGTTTGGATTTGGATTCAAACTTGGGATTTCTGGGAGGTAACTCTCCTAGTGTTGAGTTCTATGTCCTGGGTTTAAATTCTGCAGTGTGTTAGTGAGATAGACATGTTTTGACTGTTACAATATGTAGTGTTAAATACATTATTATATATTTTATTCTAGGATATTGATAATATTCGTTCACTGTAATCACTAATAATATTTAATAAAAAACAACAACCTAACTTTTAAATAACTACTGATATAAACAATAGAATTAATCAACTTATTAATTCCCACTGTCCATTGATTTAGTTCCTCCCCATTAGGAACCAGTTCTCTTTTTAAACTACCTGATCATTCCAAAATTTTCAAGGCATTTGCTTTATTGCAACAGTAGTCATTCCCTTTGTTTAGTAATAGATTATTTTTGGCTTGCCTTATCCAAGATGACAAATACTTCCATCTATACTATAGAGCACGCTTATGATTTCTATCAAATATATATATCATTCAATATTTTTCTGTTAAAACTCTATAGAAAATAACATTCCCGCTGGTATGGCTCAAAGTTAATTACTTTTTCTATTACTTATTGCAATCAGGAATTTATATGTAGCCTTAATGACAATAAACACTTATCAGATACTGTTAATTTAGTTTTATTGACTTTTCAAAATGTATATTTAGCTGTTTCCCAGAGATTTATCTTTCTTTTGTTTATCCTTGTTGAATATTTATTGTTTCCTTATTTTTTTTTGTTTACCACTGAAATTCATTTCCAACAGGTCACAATTATTTTTCTCTTCCAGGGAATATATTTGTTGATATTCTTTTAATATGCACATTTGATTTGTCTCTGATTATTTCCTCAATATATATTAATTTCCAAGAGATTATTGGGAATTATTGACCATAGACTTGCCCAGTAGAAAACGATTAAGTTATTCTATTATTTTAAACACAAATCTTATAATTATCCAATATATTGATGAAGAGTTAAAATTCATTACTTTTTCTGTTTGTAAATAATAATATTTTATGAATTTTTATCCAACTTTTTAAAAAAAATATATAACAACAAGGAAAAAAAAACCTAGTGACTTATTTTTACAATCAAGAAGTATTTTTTTTTTCAATTTTATAGTAAAAGATTGCTTGACACTTTTTGATTGGTGGATCTTTCCCACCTTTTCCGTTAAAACAAAATTCATTTATTTGCAAGTTTTTTTTATTTTTTTATTTTTGAAATGACAGTTTTCATTTTTTTAAAAAAAAATGTTAAAATATAATACTCTTTAGAAATTAAATAAAGATACAATTTACTGTTTTAATTTTAGATCAGTATTTTGTAAAATTGATAAATATTTACTTACTTTTAAATATAACAAGATTTCACTATAAACATTTTTATTTATTTAATCAAATGCACACAGCCAATAATTATTGGTCTCTATAATGCATCATGTTTACAAGATATAATTTGAACTTCACTGGTTTTACTATTAACTGATATTAATTGTTCATTTATCTGCATATCTACCGACTTTATAGGTTATTATTTATATGTATCTTGAGTTAATTGTGTTACTTATCAGATCACTTATAAATTTCCATTAACTAAACCCAAGTTCAAACCCTATAATCTAATTTGCCATTATCTTTCCTAGTTTACTAAGTAAATATTATTGGGTTTAACAAAATTTAAAATTATACAATGAAATTTTATTTTAGAATAGACTGGACTAATAAAAAGTGTACAACATATATATATATTATAATGATCCAGAGAGAGGAGACTTAACGTAATCTGCACTACAAGGGCGCCATCTAGGCATTTGGACCTAGAAAAATTTATATAGTAGGAAGATATGTAAGTTTAAAAAAAAATTATTTTGGTTGATTCCAATCGTTAGCGCATTGTCACTAGCTCAATGGAACAGCAGAGATTTATATTTTACAATAAATTCTTATCTAAGAATATTTTAAAAAAGAATAAAATAAGCCACTGCCAGTAATTAACATACAAACATTTATTTACGCACATATATATAAAATTTAACATTATTATTTTAGTATGTTTACTTTAACATTTAACATTATTTTTAACTTTTATTTTAGATTTTAATTTACATTTTAATTTTTATAAGTTCGCACAGATGGATTTATAAAAGTTTGTTTTATAAATGTTGAGTATAGATTGGTTTCATAGATTACACGATCAAAAACATTTCAAAGTAAACATAAATGATCAAAATATAAAGTCATTGATGGAAATGCAGAGGGAAATTTATAAGAAACCCAATGGCATTCATCATAAGATGCCGCAAGACACCAATAACTTAAAAGACATCCGACATAAATACATCTTAGATACTCACTGTAAGGTATCAGTATTTACCGAATGTCTATATATTTTGATGAAATATGAAAACCAAAAACATAATTAACCAGTAACGAACCCATGCAAGCATCTATACCCAACTTAAATTTAATGCATTTTTATTTAGAGTATCGAGTATGAATAGACTACATAGATTTGTGTTTGAAAAGAAAATATTTTATCCCTTATTTAACCTTAGGCCAAAAGTTCACAGTCAAACCAGCGTCAATCCATCTGATATATTGATGTATTCAATGTAACACAAATACGGCAACACAAAAATCATACTGTCAGGAATGTACCTCTGAACAGCAGGGTTAAGAGAAGAAATTGTTTCTCGCCCAGAACAGGAATGTGACATCTTTCAGGCAAAAAGAACAATAAAAAAGAAAACTCCATAGAAAGGGATGGCAGTCTTTTTTGCCGACTTATGATCCAATCCATAGGAAAAACGGAAGTGTGTGATGTATACAGTGATTCTTCCTGTAGCAAATCTTGTACTACATCTAGTAATTACACCAATATATCCAATCCATTGATCTAATTTAACTATGAAACAAATAACCTAAGATTACCCTCCCCTAATATAACTTTACAAATTTATATAGCCATTCACGCCCGACTTAAATTTAACATTTATATAATTTAATTTATCGCAAAACAAAAATCATAAATAAAACTTAAAGAACAAAAAAAAAATGGAAATGATTTTACAAAAAAGAAATACATCAAATAAAATGATAATTAATTAATAAATAATTTAGTTTGGTCAGATAGGAATCTATTTCTATTTTTTTTTAAATATGGAAAGTTTTTAATTTAATGTTCATGAATTATCTAAAGTTCTTACAGTTTTAAAAGGTCCATAATTTGTAGTTGTGTGTAATTTTGAACAGGAATTCCCACACCATTCTGAAGATATTGGTATCCAGTTAGCTGTTGTTTTTTTTATTTATCCGGAGGTCTTTTAGTTTAGCTGGTCCTTAATGTAGAAAAAAATGATGTAATTTCTTTTTTTTTTTTTTAACAAAACTGAAGGGATTGAAGAGTGCGTCTTTTCAATCCTTTCTCCTTCAACTCCGCACTAACACATATAGTCACATCTCTCTTCTCCTTAATCCTTTTTTATTTCCAAACCTTTCCTTTTATATTAACTTTAGGATCCAATGGACATTACATCATCGATGATGATGATCCTTCCATTGAGGTTCGATTTCCCAATGGATTTCTTTCATTGGCCATTAGTTTTTATTGTTTTCCTATCTGACCGTTGCTTATACATTTAAATGCCCAAGGCTAGTTTACATTTAACTAATTAAAATAATCATTTCCATTTTCTGATTAATTAATGTGTTTTCCAAACTTAAAGATATATTTTTATCTCTAAATGTTTTTGTTGAAAGATTTAGTTTTTCTATTTTTAATAAAGTGTTATTTTAATAATTTTTTTTATCTATGCGATTTTATATATATACGAGTTTAAGATGATTTTTTTAATTTCCAATTTTTTTAATTCTTAAAAAAGAAGTTTTTATTGGCAAACTTTTATTTTTTCATGTTTGCTAATAAAAAAATAATGTAACGTCGTATGTGCCCATTACAATATATATATATATATATATATATATATATATATATATATATATATATATATATATATATATATATATATATATATATATATAAAGTAATATATGATTTAACTTGATCCTCCAAGCAATTTCTTCTGTGATCATATATTCTATGCAGTGGAGTTTTAGGTTGATACTATTTAATATTACAGCTTATACTTTAATCCCGATGGGATATTTATGAAATAAATACCTTATTAAATCAGAATGAATACATTTCAGAATGGTATCTTTATACCAGATAAAATGATTTTCATCTTCACTAACCCTTAATCAAACTTTATTTGCAATTGAAACTTTCATTTTGTATGGATGGTAATGACTATGCCATTATTTGGTAGTCATTGGAATATTACTAATAGTATGGTCTTCCATTCTATGCTAAGTTCTGCTTTTCCTATTCCTAGTATTGCCTTTATCATTACTATAAACACAAAGTGATGGACTACACCTTTTTATTTCATTTACTTTAATATCAAGTACCATCCATCAACTGAGCTTTATATTCAAATAATCTCTTTTATTATAGAGATCTTTGGAATGTCTTAAATAAGATTTAAGACAGCTGAATATGGTCACATAATTTAGAGTTTCCCCTTTTTTATTGTAGCTATAATACTCCTTTTCTATAAAATTAGCATGACATGGAAACATTCCATTCTGATAGTTATCAAGAAGTTGAGGGAAAGTATTCTTAAGAATCATTTCATATTTGCTTTTAATATAAATGTCACCACAATGGTATGATTCCATATATTCATCAATTTTGATTGCCACTGGTTCTTTTATCTTGGGACCTTCCATAACACTTTTAATAGTTAACATTTAGTTTTCATGGGCTCATCTTTCATACTATGATTATTTTTAGACTCTTTGAACTTATTTCCAATATAAGTTTGACATTTTTATGTTTGTTTTGTTTCAATGTCCTTGGTATCTATCGTGCATTCATTTTCCAAAAATTATCAATGCTGTTTTCAATTTATTTTCAAAGTTCAATGAGTCTAATTTGACACATATGTAAAATGAATTAAATTTAATTAAAATATTAATTTTAAATATTTAAATATTAATTTATTGTAGTAAATAGAAGTTATTTAATTGTGATATATTTATTTTCCTTTTAAAATTAAACAAAAATTTCTGAAAACACAAATTTCAATTAATGTTTATCATTCTTATAGAGAGATGTTTTTTTAAAAACAAACATTAGATACGTTTAAAATATAGAGGTGATGCCAAAATGTAGAGAAAATAGTTTTTGATGTAGAGTTTGTAAAAATTTGTATAAAATGAGATGTCTTTTTCTTAAATAGAAAGGCATAATGTACATTCTATATTACTGTAAAGATAAAAATTAGCATATGTTTTGATTTTAAATTTAATTTAATTTCATCTTTAAGATTTTAGAAAGTATATAGACGTATACAGCACAAGTTTTAACATAAAATAATTGATGTAGGAAACAAAATATGGTTTCATTTTATGTAAAATATAATGTATCAGAAGGCATGCTTTTTTTTGAGATAAGAATATTTTAGATAGATTGTTTTTAAAAAAACAATTTTTTAAATTTAAAAAATACTAAAGAATGTTAATGCCTTATTTTTGTATTGATATTTGTTTTTAGAAAATATATAAGATAACGTAAAAGACTGGAATAGTTATGAATATTTGAGTGATGGATATTTTATTGGAAGATACTTTACAATGATAGTTCTATTGTGTTATTTTTTATTTCATTATTTTTCATCATGTTTTAAACTTTTTTGTAAACGTTATAATTACTTTATTACTATTTTTATGTTTTAACCCTATAATTATATATTATTATAATAATATTTTAGTTTTCAATTAAATTCTACATCAGATCAAACCTAATTTGTAATTACGTAGTGTTTCTAAAATCTTTATATTTTTTTAACCCCAGGATTGTTAGAAATTAAAATTACGTATTTATTAGTAATATATATATATATATTGTCACCTCAACTTTCTCCGCGCACTCTTTTACTTAGTTAATCTCAATAAACTCTCATTTATTTCAAGTAGCTAGTCAATTGAATTTTATGCTTTAGGATCAAATATATACCGGGGGCGCCAAATTGCAGCTATAAATTGCAATGCCCACTGGAGATCATCATCATTAGTCAATTTAGGACTATAGGAGATACTGGAGAAAGTAATTAAATTGTCTCTCAAAATAATAATAATAATAATAATATTGATAAAACCATTCAATCTATGTGGTCTTAATTTCAAACCTAGCATTAGTCATGCAAATATTTCATGATAAATTTATGATAAAATTTATAATAATGAGACAACTTTCTTCCACAACTTTATTACAAATATCTGATCTCGAGTGGTACTACAAAATATTGTATACAGTTCTCATTTATATCTGACTGGAAATAACTCGGTAATTAATGCAGAGAACTCATAATCTATGTTCATAATATAAAATCATTATTTAATTTAGTACTAGATAAAATTTATCACAAATAAATCCTCCCCATTTAATCCCATTACTTTATTTTTCGTTCTCAGCATCTATCACTTTCAATAGCCACAATTATATAACACGGAATGTCTGTGTTATGTTCTCTGATCTGAGAATCTCTAATCTTATTTCTCTAACACACACATATCTTTAGATCAACTATCAATACATGATCCCTATTTTCACAATAGTAGAATAATTTATTATAGTATGATAATGTTGTTATAATAAGCTACTTGACTTCCAAACTAGCTCTTAGACTAATAATTGAACTGCTCTTTCTCAAGGTCTAGATCTGTCAAGAGGTGCCCACATAAGTGATTACACTGTAATGGATATGATCCCATATATGCTAAATAAATTTTAATACAAGTTCAATAGTGGGAATCACTTTAAACACCGAGAGCAGGAAAGGGATTTTATGTCTGCTCCCAATATTCACAACATTACAATGAATCAAAAGATTAAATTTATTAAACTTAACTTAACTTAATTATTCCCTGTCATCTTTATTCTATTATTTCTAATCTATTTTTAATTAATAACCCTAATAATTTTATTTTGCTAAAGTAAACTATGGAAGTAAACCATGGACATCAATCAGATAAATCAATCAAAATTTACTTATGAAATTAAACTACGGAAATAATCATAAGTTAGATTAGGCAAATTAATTATAACAATACATTATGTGAAAATGAAGTCTATAAAATGACTTATATAAAATGAATTATATTAATCGAATATAGAAATATTCAAGACAAAATTGATACTGTAAATTAATCATGGAAATAAATTATTAAAATCAAATTAACTATGTGAATCGAATATGGAAACAATATGATAATGACTACTGCAAATCGATCTTGGAAATAAAGTATCATTATAAAATAAATAATTAAATTTAAATATAAACTAATATTACCTTAAATATAGGTGCTGGATATATAGATTCTGGAGATATTTGAAACATCAAAACACAAAACACAATATAATCTTATAACAATAATAAAACTTTATTACATGAAATAATAATGATAAAGATTAAACTAAAACACACCAAATTATAATATTGTTACACAAATATATGCTTCTGATTTATTCAGGACTATTATTCAAATACATGTTTGAGTTAACTAATTTCTTGGATGACTCACTTCTTGTTTTGACCCATTCATTTATTAAATAAATAATTAACAATAATAATAAATACAAACGCTGGAAACAGAATTCCGTATATTTTTAGCCTTAAGAAAACTTATCTTGAAAAAGCAGAAAACCTATAAATTTTTTACCCCCCCCTTTGTATTGTAAACATTGTCCATTGGACTATTCCAAAACAGTACATTCGTTTCAATTATTCTAACTAGCAATGTGAAATAATCTTAAATTTGTAAATCATTTTATCAAGTAATAATTTTCACATTTCCAATGAAAAAGGATTATATGTCATAAAATTACCCTACTAATTTTGCAAACGGGTTTAAATTCAAAACCCACACTTTTACATTCATGCTTGTCAGATCTTTACGCTTTGACTGTATATATCTTAACTAGTTCAGTATGTCCACTCAGCTTGACGACCTCAATCTACCATCATTCAAAAAAATCAATACAGATCGATTAGTTTATTAATTAAAATCTTTGTCACTCTTCATCATACATATACATCTGGCTGAATCCTTATCCTTTCCGGGCAATGTTGTTCTGTCCCACGTAAGAAAACTCTCTTCATATCTTGATAAGGGAAATAACAAAAACAACAACATCAACTTCAAACTTAAACTATTTGCTTGAGCCAGGGAGAGATCTTTCCTAAGATCCAGAATTGTGTAAAGAGCTTCTCTTAGACACCTATTCCCTATATTGGCTTGCAACATTTTCTGTACTTAAACAGTAACTTTACTAATAATTCCCTATCTTAACAACTAAATGGAGAGAAACTTAATCCTCCAACTGCCATGGTATCTAAATTAGGAGACAGCTATTTCCCATATATTGGGTGGTAGGATTACTTTACATTAGTAATGACAAGCATTTATAGCTTTAAATATGCCCATACATACATCGATTCCAGCCTAGATAAATGACAAGACTAACCAGATCACAAATCAATACATATATGAATTATTTCAATTTTAACCAGTCAAGCCAACAACATACCTAATATCTATATCAATAACAGATCAACACTCACAGCATAATAATGGGTTTTATGACCATCCTCTCATTCTTCATATCTACTATTAAGCACAAGTTAAAATTTTGTTAAGAATAATAAAATATTTATATCATTTCTCTCTTTACTTTTAAGTCTAAATTTACATGAGCATCTATACTTAAATGGTATCAAAATCATTTTCCTTTCTTTCCTTCACACATTTTAAACATAAACAAAATATTAAATTAAATAATCTAGTGATCAGAGTGTGACATAGTATATAAACAAAATGAAATATAATAATAATAAAAATAATAGAAAACAAAACAAATGACATATTATATAAACGAAATAAAATAAAGAATAAATATAAACATTATAGATAGTCTCTTTAAATTTCTTTTCCTTCCACTGTCCATTAATCAATATATTTAGTTCATTTCACTTGAGATATCTATATAATGGTACGTCAGACAGTTATTGTAATTAAATGTGTATAGAATGCACAGACAGTCATTTGAATCAAGTTAAATCAAATTGTAGATAGTTATTCTAAATCAAAATTGTAGATAGTTATTTTAAATCAAATTTGTAGATAGTTATTTTAAATCAAATTTGTAGATAGGATAGTTAATAAATTTTAAAAAGTTCTGTTGGTTACCTTCCAGTTGAGTTCTTCCTGGGTTTGAATTCACTTTGTTCTCTGTTCCTCTTTCTTTCCATTTAAAGGTTCAAATTATAGGCAATAAGCAGTTTGTGATTACTAACATGAATTAACTCTTTTTAAAACATTACAGAAGACTGTTGTAGTTCTTTAAATGAATTTTGAAGAGCCATATAATTATGATAATCTGAATTGGTCTTTTAATTTGATAAAAGAAATTTGACAATTCTCTCCTTGCAGGAAATTTTATAAGCAGACTGGATGAACTGTGACATTCAACAGAAAATATCTTATCAAAAGTTGACTTCTTCATGATTAATTTTAAGAAAAAGAGATATGCACCATTTTTGGAAGAATTAGAAATTCATATTTTGGTCTACTATACAACTTAACTTCATTATCAAATTCTGAGAAAGAAAATTTAAAAACTTGGAGAAAAAAAAATACCTTTAGAGATATTAATTTTTAGTTAGTTAGCTCAGTTCTCAATCAGCAAAAAGTTTCTTCTTTTTCTCCCTTCTTTCCAGTTTTTTATAGGATAAAAGAAAAGAGAAAACAGATGTTACCCCCCCCCATCTAGTGGTTTCTCTTCAAGTCTAATAAAAAAAAATCCCCACTCAGAACGAACAATGACTCTTAAGTGTTACTATTAACAACTTTGTCTGAGTTGAAACCAGAGCTCTTTAATTAACACATTTATGACCAATTTATGAAATTTAGTCAACGAAACTCTAATTAAAAAATTAAGCCTACTAACAATTTTCTTGTCAAACAAAGGTTACATTCACTGAATCTAAATAATTTCTTATTTAGATTTACATTTTAAATACTATAAAAAAATTATGTCAAATTTTCATAAAGGAAAGGAAAAAAAATCAAACCCATATATCTGTATCACACACACACACATGTGCAGACTATCAAACAGGAAACTGATTATCCAGATTATATGAACACAAATATCCCTCATAATTTCTTATAATTACAAGCATAAAATCAATTATAATCTCTGATAATCATAAACATAAATATTTACCACAATCTCCCATAACTCCAAACTCATTCTCTAAAAAAAAACAACAACTGTTAACTAAAGCTACTGACAATTGATTCAATCTTACTTCTCATCAACTCTTTAGTAATAGATATTCCATGCAAACACAAACTGTCTCTATATAGGTTACTTGTGAGCTATATAGCCATTACTTTCTCAAATAAAGCTTAACTTTTCCTTATATTAAAAAAAGAATTTTCCACAATTACTTCATTTTATTATATTTGGTTTATAGATGGAATAAACCAAAGGGTTACAATATATATATATATATATATATATACTCATGTTTGTATTATAGGTTATAATATATATGAACTTTTCCTTGAGGATATAAAAAATAATATTTCAAAAATTATTTTTCTAAACAAAAATTAAAAAATAAAATAACGATTATAAGACTATAACTAAAGTTTTTATCTTTTATTATGAGTAAGTTAAAAAAATGAAAAAGGAAATGCAATTTTGAATAAATATACGATTGTATTTATATAATAAGGAAAATAAATAAATCATAAGCTCAACATCTAAAGTTTTTTATGTTTCTCTCATCAATAAAAAAGGTTATATAATATTACAATAGTATTTTTTATAGTCAGTGGGTCAATTTTTATTTTACCATCTGATGTTAACTGAGGTCTTTATCTTCTATTTAACAATAGCTACATATTTATTTAATGATTAATAATTTTGATAATTATATGGGTTTTCTAGTAGTTGGCTGTCTAAAAAAATCCAAGCCTATTTTAAATTTTGTTGTTCTTATGTTGTACCTGCATTGTAGTTTCAAATCATAAAAATGCCAAATGGGTGTGATAAACTTTTACACCATGAAATTATTCTTTACATATATATTTTATTTAATATTTTCATGATTATATGATGAAAATAAAGTCTTATTTGGAAATTTAAGCAAAATAATTAATGCTATAACCCAAATAAAACTTTATTTTTTATATTTTAATCTAAAAGTGTCAAAGTTATTCTATTCATAGTTTATATATCAACCATTTCAGATAACTAAATTAATTATTATTGCTAATCATTTATTACGCTAGAGATGATCAATCCATCAGATATAAGCTTAAAACCTCAGTTAAAGATTGATATATCTTTTTAAACTTAATTTTATTTCTTGTTTTTGATGTATAACATCTTTATTATATATACTTAAAACTTGCATTCTATGACATATTCTTCAAAAATATAAATAAAGATATTAAAAAAAAACAATTGTTCTGCAAGGTCACTGTCTTGATCTGATGTCTTCATAATTTGTTCAATATTGATCAAAACCAAATTCTTATATTGTGATTAACAAATATCAAAATTACTTTATTCATAACATTAACATTACTACCTCAGATATATACATAAATTATTATTAGTAATCATTTATTAAATTAAATTTTTTACATGTATATGTATAGTCTTGATAATATTACTCATTGAATATAATGGTGTGAACTAATAAAAATCAAGATTAGTAATAAATAGTCTAAGAAAATTAAAAACTTGGTGCAATTAATGATGTTATTTACTGATAACATATATATGATATCAAAAAACTAAATTTATATAAATAATTTTATATGTTATTAATAAGATTACTTTTTCAAAATTAATTTAATATCATACAATGCATAGTGAGATCAGTATTGTTTTGAGAAAGATGCAGCAGACACATTTTATTTGTGTATAATTTATGACAGACTACATTCCTTGAATATAATACATTTACAAAAATATAAAGCTAAATGATTGGTATTTGAAGACTAATTTTAAAGATATAATTTAAATATGGTCAATTGAAGAAGGCTAACATTCCTGTCAAGTAAATGTAACATGTCACACTTTTACAGTATTTTTTAATTACATTACAAAGTTTCCCATCTTTTTTCTCACTTGCAATAGCTATCTCTACTGCCTATAATATGATCCAATAAGAAAATACAATCGTTGTACACATTACAGTGTTTAGATTAAAGATAGAAAAATGAATTGATACTTTTGTTCTCTACCTCTTCAATTTTTAAAAATATCTATCATCCTTGTCTAAAATTACATTATAACTAGAAATTAAAAATATAAATTAAAATGTTTGAAATTATGAGCAGAATAATTAATCTCAAATATTTTATCATTTAATATACATATGGTAATACAACTTTGGATGATCCGCACCACTCGATGGCACTGTTTTTAGTCAAAAACAAATAGATATAATGTTACTGGGCTGATTTAGATTTTTTACATTTTTTTAATTATTTATTGCAAAAACGAATAGATATAACTTTGTTCTTTTATTTTTGTAAAACATTTCCTTTTTTTTATTCATAAACAAATAGATATGACTTTTCAGTTTTTGGGTTAAATAATGCTTTCACCAGTTAATTTTTTGTTATTCTGGATTTACATTTCTTATTTTGAGAAAAATATATTTTGCTTTGATGTCATATCTACACAAAAAAGAACATTTCACTCAAAACAGGTCCCATTACGTATATCAGACCTTCGATGGCATTGACATGATTAGTATTCTATTCCATATCTTTTACACTGTCTTAATGTCATTATCCCAACATAAACACAGTTCTTCTCTGTGGGTAAAATACTTTTTTTTGGCTGAAGAAAGTCCACCACATCCACTTCTATAGCAGGCAAATCCAACAACTTGAACAGAAAATCTCCTTTTGCCATTTTACTTATTCAATCTCGCAAAGTTCATGCAAAGTGCACGACTTTCACGTGAAGTTTGTCAAATCATGATTTACACTCCTCATTTATTAAATTGGGCCAGGTAACATGGGAAGTAGTGATATTTGTAAAATAGTTACAATTTGCAATACCTCATCCAAATTACACTACATTTACTACTAAAAATTTTGGATTGCATATTGCTACACTTTTCATAATTACAACTACAGACATCCTCATATGATATGCTGTTGATTATTCAATACTAATGTCTATACAAATTGTTTTAACACATCGATGGTAATGTTCACATGCTGGTGATGTTGGGAAAGTTCATCAATATATCAAGTGTTTAACAATTTACAGGCTGTAAGATCTATGAGTGGCCTTGTGAACAGCATATTTCTATGCTTTTGCATAAAAGCAACACCGTCAAGTGGTGTGGATCATTCTAAGTTGTAGAATATATTGTAATGGAAATTACCTGTCCTTGAACTTGTAGACCTTTTAAAATTTTTACAACTTGAATTTTTTAATTTTAAAAACTTTCTAATTATTTATTCTGTTTTATAAAATCATATTATTTTGCAAAAAGACTTTTTAAAGACCTGTTACTCAAGCAGGAGAGTAAATATGATTAATACTTACATACAAATCATATCCCTGGTAAGACTGTGATTTAATAAAATAAAGTGACAGTCACCTTTCTAGGCTGGAGTAGCTCCCTGGCTGCATGAAATGTGAAACATCTCATGGGAATATTTATAATTGGTTTAAACACAGGGTGCCATCCAACCATTAGATTGGAACCCATGAAATGTCACTGACACGTTTCATGTGCTTGACCCATGGCTAGTTCTTTCTTTTATATATTTTATTTTATGATCTGTCAAAATTACTCTGTAAGAAAAAATGTTTTTAATTTAAAAAATAAGTTTCTTATGATTAATTAAAATAGTTTGTACAAAACTAATCAGGCTCTGGAGATTAAAATTCCAGACTGATTAGTTAAACAATATATCTCTAATTCTAATCTCTGTAATTAAAATTAAAAAACAGAAAATAAAGAAATGTAAATTATAATTAAGTTTTTTAGAGATAAAATGTATTGATAACATGGTTAAAACTCGAGCAAAGGGTTGGTCAGAGTAATATAAAAGGCACACATTCTCTATTGTCTTCAATTTCAGAGTTAAATTAAGTAAGAGTTTTAGTTGAGTTTGAGTTCAATTCAGTTAATGAATTATTAAAGAGAATGATTGGCTAGAACCGAATGCTGGTGTTGGGTTGTTTCCTCCATTTTTCTCCCATGTGCCATTAGCAAAATGCTGTAATAAATTACTCTAACTTGCCTTCAGCCAAAGTTTCAACCTGCCCTACTAAATTAAGTGAAACAGACATGCAGTAGAACAAGTCACCAAGAAGCTTCCTTCATATTACCAATAAATACCTGGACCAAAAAACTAACTGGATCTGAGAACAAATGGGTAATTACCCAATTACAAGGAATAACCAAGAAATGTACATACCCGTATACAAAATCCGAGAACTGTGCATAGCTGTCATTGAAACCAAAGACTACTTGAACTGCCTATGGAAATTAAAGACAATGTTGAAAACACAAATACGCTCAAAAAGATGTGCTATAAATCCTAGGTAAATATTGTTTTATGACAGTATTAAAACTTTTATATTTTTTCCGAAATAGAATTCGTAAATAAGCATGTAAAATTTGTTAAGTGTATACTATCTAATGTGTTTATATTTAATTATTTCTTATTATATTACATTTGTGTTAATACATTTGTTTTAATTATTAATGCTGTTTTTTCCATATCTCTCTTTTCATTCATAAGCAAATGCATAGCTGGTTTTATGTTAAGAACTAGCCATGTTTCGTGCAGCCGGGGAGTTACTTCAGTCTGAAAAGGTGACTGTCGGCTGACCGGGACTGTGATTTAATAAAATATTAAACTGACAGTCATTTTTCCAGACCAAAGCAGCTCTGCGGCTGCATGAAACATGAAACACCCCTTGGGGAAATTTATAATGGGTTCAAAACCCAGGGCACTATCCAATACCTATATTAGAACCCATGATATGCCACTAACATGTTTCAAGCACTTGACCCATGGCTAATTCTTCACATGAGACTGGCTGCACATTAGATTATGAATGGAAAGAGAGAGGAAAAAAAAACAACATTAATAATTTAAACAAAATTTATTTTAAAAAATATGATAATAATTATGAATGTAATAATAATAAGATATAATAAAAAAGGGAACACATAAGAATTATTATAAATTTAACAAATTTTGCATGCTTATGACAAGGAGTAAGATTTAAAAGTTTTATCCTGATATCAATAAATATTTACCTAGGATTTATAATGCTGCTTTTGGACTTTATTTGTCATTTCAACATTGTCTTTGATAGGCAGTTTAAATAGTTTTTGATTTCCATGGTAGGTGGATTTTTATGTAGTTGTAGTTGGGTGATCACCCCTTTTGTCCTTGGATCTGGTTAGTTTCTTGGTCCTGGCATTGGTATTTCTAACTGAAAGACAGCTTCTTTGTTTCTTATTCTTGGTGGCCTGGTTTACATAATTTTCCCTTAATGTAGTAGAGTAGGTTAAAACTTTGGCAGAAGGTGAGTCAGGGTAATTTATTACGGCATTTTGCTAAATGGCACATGGGAGAAGAGTGGAGGAAACAACCGAACACAATGTTCAGTTTTAGCCAATTATTCTTTTTAATCTGGCTTGAACTGAACTCTCTGAACTTAATTCAAACTTAATTTAACAACTGAACTCAACTCCAACTGAAGACAATAGAGAATGTGTGCCTTTTATATTTCGCTGACCCCACCTTTAGTCGGTTTTTTTCCGCTTATCAATACATCTTATCTCTTAAAAAATTTAATTATAATTTTCATTTCTTTATTTTCTGTTTTTTTTTATTTTAATTACAGAGATTAAATTAGTTGAACTAATCAGTCTGGAATTTTAATCTCCAAAGCTTGATTATTTTTGTACAAACTATTTAATTAATCAAAAGAAACTTTTTGATTATTTTAATTTAAAACACATTTTTCTTAAATAATATTTTTGACAGATCATAATGAATAAAAGAAAGACAAGTTATAATTATTTGTTTCTAACTTATCTCTAAATTTCCCTGTATTTTAACTTCTATATTTTCAAGTTATTGATTCTGATGTATTTTTTTAAACTTTATATTTTTTTTAATAAATTAAAAACAAGTGAATTATGTAACTCGTATATACATACACACCTGCGCAATGCGTATATATATATATATATATATATATATATATATATATATATATATATTGTACTATCATGATCTAAATTTAAACCTAGAAGTATTATGTTCCTAAAAAATTTTCTTGACTTATTTTATTTAATTCTCAATTGATTTTTTAAAAAATAAAATCATTTGCTTTATTAATAAATAGTGATTGACAGCGCATCTTAGTATAAGATGACACGTGTAATTTTTTTTATTAGACAGTATATTAAATTATTAGTATATTTCATATAGCAAGAAATATAAAATTTAATATTTTATTTTTAGAAAGATCTGATAAAGTGAATTGCATATTGATACATTCATTTGTTGACACTTTTATTTACTGCATACATTTCACACATAATATGTGAAGAAAGAAAAAAAAAGTTAGTCAATTATTATTTAGAATGTGTGTATACATGTATATGTATTCTATGTTTATATGATTAAACAGTATTGAATTACACGTATTTAAAACAATATGTTTGTGTATATAAGTATTTAAAGAAGTATTTAAAATATTGAATACTATTTATTTAAGTAGATAAATATACAAGGAATGTTTATATTTTATTTAAAAATATGATTTTAAGAATATATTTTAATTTGTAAATTTATTTTATTATTATTCTTTAAAATGTTTATTTATTACAAAGTTAAAAATCATTTTAATAGCATAAATGCTAATGTATTCACAATACCTTTTCATTGAATGTAATTTAACTTTTAATAACAGAACTATAGCAACAAGCTGAATTTGAGTTATACCATAGGAATAATATCTATGGTAATGACCTAAATTTGATAACATCAAGAAAAAGTATTTAAACCCTGGATCTTACTTTGATTAATATAATATATTTTAAAATTTAGGAGTTTTACTATAAGCATGAGTGACTAAGTAAGTACATCCATTTGCTTGAAAAACTTGTCTTTTGAAAGATCTGCATAAAATTGGAAAATAAAAATCATCACCCAGAAATATAATTTAAGTTCTATAATGTATAACTCATTATGGAAATATAATTTAAGTGCTACAATATATAATTTATAGAAATATAATTTAAGTGCTTCAATGTATAATTCATTATAAAAATATAATTAGAGTGTTACATTATATAATTTTTGAAAGTATAATTTATGTGCTATGGCATATATACACTTATGGAAATATAATTTGTATATGATAATGTGCCTTAAAGAATACAATAAATTTAACTAATGCCATTATTATTGTAAAGAAAAAAATTTAAATCTTAATATTTTATTATGGAATGCTTTATGTGAAAACTTGTAACTTTATTAAAATTGATAAAACTTTTTGAACACTATAAACTAGGATATACATGAATTTAAACACAATGCTTTTTTTTGGCATAGCTACATATTATAAAAAACATTATGGGATATTAGTAAGATTTATAAGAACTTTTTTGATCTTTTAAGTTTTATCATTATTTTGTGCATATATATATATTGTGCCCTTTTGTATGGGTCACCATCTAATTTTGTGCTAATCTATTAAAAATTTTAAATTTAAGATATATTTGAATATGTGATGTTAATTTTGCTTATGGTAATATTTCAAAAGGTTTAATTAAAGCAATCTATGAATATTTGATATGTGAAATTGTGCTGATATTGAGAGAGACATTTTAAATGATGATGATTATAACATATAGTTGGGAAAAATGGCCATAATCAATACTGCATTAATATATTTAATAAATAGGTATTTAAAGCTAAAAGTGTTTAAAAGACAAGTAAAATTAAATGCATATATTTATTGTTGATAAAATAATATTATAAAAGAATATAAATATTTTAATTATTGTAAGTACTTAAATAAAAGACTAATATTTGATTTTAATAATATTGGATAATTATTTTAAAATCTATTATAATATCTTATTTATTTAAAAAATATTTATTTTAAAAAATGCAATTGTTAGTTTATTTTTAGACGATGACAAGCGTTTCTTGTGTTGTAAAGAACAGATGTTAGTTAAATATACACACACATGCTTGGAAGTTGTTTAGTAAAGTTGCAGAACTATTTTAAAAATCATGTTATAAATTTATAAATAATACGTGAGTTATCACGAGATAAAAATAAAGATATTCAATGTGAAATATTAAATCTGATTTTAAAATATTGTTTTAAAAATATGATGTATAAAAAATACTTAGTTTATTTAAAAATAATCTTATAAAAGTTAAAATTAAAATCAAGTAAGTAAGAATATTTTAAAAGAATGTTTAATAAATTTAAATAAACGATAAAGATTATTTTAGAAATTTAATAATGTAATAAATATTAAATATTAAATAAGCCATTATTTATTTTTAATTTTGTGTTGTTGGTAAATATGTAAATAAGCCAGCAAGTTGATTGTTTAATCTACCAATCAAATGGGAAGTTTCTTCCGGTATAAAAGCTCAGTTCAATTGTTAGGAGAGGACTTCGTGATTGAATTTTCAAGTTAATTGTGTTATTTAAGATAGCTACGTAAATTTTGTAGACGCTTTTAAAATCATTTTTCAAAATTATAAGAGTGTCTTGTAAATAATTTATAAAAGTTTTAAATGATAAGCATGCAGTGTTAAGTTAATTTTTCCCTATCGGTCATCTCTATTTAGGCTCAATTTACAAGCAAATAGTCATGGGAACATCATATATAGTGAAAATATATCGGAAACTTTATACTAGAAGTATGACAAACGCTGGATTAGTTCGGAAAATTACGAGATGGAGAAAAGTAGTATTTTGGACAATATATAATTTTAAAAGCTAATTACTATTGACTATTAGAAAATAGATATTTTAGAGAATAAAATACTTTTTTATGAAGAAAGTATTTTGCAAGCTATAAATTTAAATGTATATCTTAAGTAAAGATATTAAAAATGAAAGTAGTTTTATAAATATTTGCCCTGTTAAGTCTTTATATTTAAGAGACTAAATGTTGACAATTTTAAAAGGCAAATAAATTGAAAATATAATTAGCTAAAAGTCTTAATATAATAAAAATTATTATATTGAAATAATTTAAACGCTGGTTGTTTATAAATAAAGAAGCTTATTCTTACTTGGATATTTTGTTAAGAAATGCGCAAGTAATACGTGGACGTCCCAGTTAATTTAAAATAATTAAATGATAATTTTTCATAAACTATAAACTAATTCAAGAATAATAACTTTTAAATAATATTCTTTAAAGAACTGCATCCGGATCAGATAAACTATTTTAATTTTATTATATTTTTATAAAAGAACTGATTAACTTTTATTTTATTTTAAAAGAACGGTTTTCATTTTTCATAAACTTTTAAAAAACACGTGATGGACCGGAAACAGGAAATGGTGTTCTAGTGAATGTGTGCCTAGGATTAAAGAACTTTATGGTGAAAAGGAGACATCGCTGGAGTTATGTAATATGAATTCTGTTTTATTTATCTAACATAAAATTTAAATATTATTAACCTATTAAAAATAAGATAGGTACATTTCTTAAAATAATAACTAAAAATAATATAATAATTAATTGCATAAGTTTATTTTATAATTAATATAACACGGAATATGTTAAAGAATGATCGTGAGTGTAAATGTGAATTATTTTTATGAAGCTGTAATTCCGAAGAATATTGGAAGATGGACTGTACATTAAATCATTATTGATGGTAAAAATTGTATAATAATAATAATTTTAATGTATTTAATATGTTTTCTTTAGATCAACCGAATGATATGTTATTGTTGAATGAATGTATGAATATTTTAAAAATACACACACATTATATTGGCAGTGACAGTTTTATTTAAATATGCATAATTTGAATTTATGATATAAATATGATACAACATTACATAAGAAGCTTAGAAATAATTATATGATTCTTTCGTAAATAAATTTTTATTTTTATTTTTATTATCATTATGTTGGAGTATTAGAATTATATTTATTATTCATACAAGTAATTATTTTATTTCAAGTTAGGAAGAGATCTCAAAGTCTATATTTTATTTTTATTTTATTGGATAAATTAAGTTAAGTTTTATGTAGAAGTTTATGTTTGAATTAAAGGTTTACTGAATATAGATGACGTAGTATAAATAGTTTGGATAATTAGTATTGATTTAAAGTTGAAGGTTGTTTTCCCGGAATTTTAAATAAGTTTTAGAGGATGTTTTGTAGATAAAAGTTTATTAAGAAGGAGTAGAATAACATATAAAGTAAAGTAATAATTTTACATAGAAAAGAATCATAAAATTTATCTAATATAATACTTTATGAGTTTGAAATTAATAAATAATTTAAATATTATTATTTAACAGTACATATATGTAATGCATATTTGGTAAAACATGTAGCATAAATTGCATTAAGTGAAATATAAAATTATAATCAATTATTTGTTATTACATTATAAAGATACATTAGTTTCTATATTGTGCTATTCAAGTAATGTTAATAGTAAAGTGAACACATACTAGTATATGATGAAATAAGTAACAATAATATTTAAGTGATGTAGCAATTTAATTAGTAAAGTTTAATTGTTTACATATGCTATATAAACATTGTTTACATAAATTTTTCTGTGTAATAATTAAAGTTCACTGATATTTGTTTAAAGTCTAAGTTTTGAAAACATACTTCAATGTTATTAGTACAGCATTTTAAAGAATGTATAATTACTTATTAGGAGTATGAATTAATAACAGTGTAAACATATTGTATTATTATTTTCTTATTTTATTTTATTTGTTTTCATAATTTTGAACTGTAAATATTGTAAATAAATTCTTAGTTGAATTTAATGTAAATAAATTTGTTTAATTCATTTTAAAAGTGTGTCGAGTTCATTATTTTACACCACAGCATTTGACAACAGATAATTTGAACAAACATAATATTTGCACAATATGAATTTATTATTATTATTTAGAAATAAACACAATATTTTCCTGATTATCATTTATGAGAATTGATTGACATTATTACATCATATTACAATGGTCATAGAGTAATTATAATGCATAATATAAGAATACAATATTATTTATTGCCACAGATTATTAAGTTGTAAGATTTTGATCTATTCTAAAATTAAGATACTATATGAAAATAAAAGATAGACATGTTATTATTATTTAATGATTGATGATATAATAGGAATAGATAAGGTTAAGTTATACCCTAAGCGTATTATTATTATTATTATTATTATTATTAAAATAAGTTAGGTGTATTTAGGTTTGATATAAAATCCCATATCATACTTATTTACATGAGTTATCATTACTTTAAGATAATTAGAAGAACCTGAGATTATTTAATTATATTTTAAAAATTAAAAGTTAAGATTTATTTATTTTATTATTATTAAAGATAATTTATTTTATTTAAAAGCCATAAGAATGCTGTAGAGGTAGTAGTAAGTTAATAAGGAGGTGACAGTATTCTTATGCCATTGAGACAATGTCTTGGAAGATATTGACTCAATGTAAATCTACTTATTGCTTTGTAACTTTACTTCACAGTCTCATGATTTTGATAGATACTTATTTAATTAGTACATACTATAGAAATATATTGATTTTTGATAATTGATAATAAATTTAATTAGAATATGATAGTATAAAAGTAAATTAAAGATAGATATGCAAATTTTAAATTAAGCATTATAATTTAATTGAGCTAGTTGTATTTCAAACTATATTATACATCGAGAAGTAAGGGTACAATATATATATATATATATATTGTACATATATATATATAAATATTTAATTTATAACAAACCTTATATATATATATATATATATATATAAGGTTTGTTATAAATTAATAAATATTATTTTAATAAACTTATATTTTAAGGTGCATTTCTTGTATTCATTAGAGAAAGTAAACAGGTAGTATATTTTCATTATCTATTTATTTATTTTAGAATGCAAGTGTTTGTTTATTATATATAAAAATATAGCATAATCAAAAAGAAAAATTAAATTACACAGAAAACAAATTTAAGTATATTTTTAATGCTAATTTTGTTTGATTTAAATTATTAGTATGTTTGTTTATTTTCTTCACATATACTAAAACCAATAGATTTTAGATATTAAACTATTCAAAACAAAACAACACTCTCCATATAGTAGTGCCATCTTGTGCTAACAAGAGCAATCAATGGATGCCAGAAGGCTTGTGCATAAAATCCCTATCTAGTGCCTACTCATCCAATATCCCCAGACTAGTTTCTGGCTTGTGGCCTTCATCAGTGAGGAGCCTTGGATCTGAGAGCACTGCACCTAGATCTTAGGATCTAATGCAACCCTCCAGCACCCACCTTTTAACTCTATTTAACTACAAAACTATGAGAATGAAATTGAAAACACTATTAATATTTTCAATCCAAGCTCAATAGCTTATATAGTCATATGGGTCTGAACTCAATTCAGTACCCATACATTTTGGTGTCTTTGGCTCTTTAACAACCATAGCCACCACTATCCTATTAGGCAGGATTGGTGTTAAACCACTAAACATCACATGACCACTATCTCATACTAGCACAATAATTGTTATTAAACTATTCAAAACAAAACAACACTCTCCATATAGTAGTGCCATCTTGTGCTAACAAGAGCAATCAATGGATGCCAGTGCTCTCAGATCCAAGGCTCCTCACTGATGAAGGCCACAAGCCAGAAACTAGTCTGGGGATATTGGATGAGTAGGCACTAGATAGGGATTTTATGCACAAGCCTTCTGGCATCCATTGATTGCTCTTGTTAGCACAAGATGGCACTACTATATGGAGAGTGTTGTTTTGTTTTGAATAGTTTAATAACAATTATTGTGCTAGTATGAGATAGTGGTCATGTGATGTTTAGTGGTTTAACACCAATCCTGCCTAATAGGATAGTGGTGGCTATGGTTGTTAAAGAGCCAAAGACACCAAAATGTATGGGTACTGAATTGAGTTCAGACCCATATGACTATATAAGCTATTGAGCTTGGATTGAAAATATTAATAGTGTTTTCAATTTCATTCTCATAGTTTTGTAGTTAAATAGAGTTAAAAGGTGGGTGCTGGAGGGTTGCATTAGATCCTAAGATCTAGGTGCAGTGCTCTCAGATCCAAGGCTCCTCACTGATGAAGGCCACAAGCCAGAAACTAGTCTGGGGTAATTGGATGAGTAGGCACTAGATAGGGATTTTATGCACAAGCCTTCTGGCATCCATTGATTGCTCTTGTTAGCACAAGATGGCACTACTATATGGAGAGTGTTGTTTTGTTTTGAATAGTTTAATAACAATTATTGTGCTAGTATGAGATAGTGGTCATGTGAGATTTTAGATATAAATATTTACAAGTAATTTTGATAACAATGTATATTTAATATTTATTGAGGGTTATTCTATGTAATTAAATTAATAAGTTTATGTTTATTATTGCAAAAAACAGTAAACAATCTAAACATACTAATCAATTTATGATAATATGTATATATTTAACTATTGCATTTGAAAGTATTTATGCAAATGCAATATATTTTCTTCTTGATTTAATTAGTGTATTATTTGTACAAGATGTCAGATACATTTTAAAATTATATAAAGGATGTAATAGACAAAAAAACTAATTCCTCATCAAACAGATTAACAAGAAATATTTTTTTTTTTGTATTAATACATATTGTTTTCATTTATTTATGATTATTATATTAATAAAATTATTAATTGAAATTGGATTTCATTATTATTTGTGGTCAGCTTATTAAGCTATAGTTTAGTATACATTTCAGTCTCTACATACTTCTTTATATTAAAATATCAGCTAACCAAAATATTGAATAAAACATTTTTCTTATTATAATAAAACATTTTATTAGTTACACATTGCTATTAGAGTGAATAAATAATTAGTCAAGGTCAAGCTAATATTTTGATTAAAGTAATATATTTATTATATTTCAAACAAATACAATTTGGTACTCAACATTATTGATACTTTGATAAACTATATTTGTTGATTCTTTATTGATAGTTACTTTATACTAATACAGTTTAGGGTCTGAGGACATAGCCCATTAATACTTTATGTTTAACTAAGTGACAACTTATTTAAATATTCACTTTTGAATATTCATTCTATTACAATTTTGATAATCAAGTGTGACTTGAATAAATGAATTATCTGAGATTATTAATATATATAAATTTGCAATATTTCATATTTTATACCATTATAGAATTTGATGCCCTAATGTATAGTTTAAATAGAAATCAGTTAGTTAAGATTACTTGATATTTAATTTAGTTACGAGTAGCATTCAAACTGGGATATAAAAAAACTCATTTATTTATTTTATATGTTTTTAATTCTGTTGATGATTTATACAGAGTCTTTACTTGCTGACAGATAATGAACACAAACCTTGATGCCACATGGAGGCAAAAAATACTTGTTGCATCTAAATTACATTAAATTTAAATAAATATTATTATATCAAAATGTCTTAATTCAAATTTAGCCAAAAATAATATTATAAAGTAAATATTAGATATGTTCTATGTGTTAAGTAAATAATATTTAAGTAAATGAATATTTTTATACAATATATATATCTTCTTAATGTCTGTGTGTGTTTAATGTATGATTATGACTTTCATTTGGCTGCCATGGCTAAATAAAATACTCCATTTTTATTATAATCCCGTTTCAACTAATATCTAAGTAGGACAAATCTCAGGATTCAAATTATGTATATGTGTATAAGTAATTGCATGATAAGTAAATAAATATAATTTTAAACTAAATAAAAAAAATTACCAAGTCAAATTTAATAAATAAAAACTTAAATCTACAGAAGCAAATAATGAATTATGTTAATTATAAAGAACAATTATAAAAAATAATTAAATCATATTTACTTTCCCCAAAAAAATAAATTTTGCTACAAACAAAACATATTATTTAAAATGTGTATGCAAATATATAATAAATAACATAAGTACATATTTATGTTAATTAAATCTAGCTAAATATAATAAAAGCAGATTGTCTTATTGTCTATGAACTTTATATTTAACGTTTCATTTCTATATTTTTTAGACAATCATATTAGTTTTCTTGACCTTTGAAAATTTTAGCCAAAAACACTAAGATTATAATTATATAAATAGTTTCTATAAATATTTTAAACTATCAATAAAATACAATTTGCATAAAAATATCCCAAATTATATTTTTAGAGTTCAATCTAACTGAACAGTTACAAAATAAATCAGACATCAGGCTTAGCAAATTGTAGTGACTTTGTACATTTTAAACAATACATTTCTAATATTAAGCATCTATTTTAACCAGATAGAATGTCATCTACTATTCCATAATGGAGCAAAATTACAATAATAAAAAATAAAACATCAGTAAAATAGAATAAAAATTTTTCATATAGAAATTCAATATAACATCAAAGAATTGAGTATATAATATAATAATAAACAGGCCAAATAATACATATATTTAAAAATTTTTATATTCTATTTTATATAATTTTTCATTCATTTTTAATTGATCAGTTGTTAACTAAATTTACTGATATTTTATAAATATTTATACAATTTTTTTAAGATACATTAACTGTAAAATTTTCATATGATATATATATATATATATATATATATATATATCATATGAAAATTTTACAGTTAATGTATCTATAAAAAAATTGTATATATATATATATATATATATATTGATCTTTAATGGAATTCAAAGGTTTAATATTTTTTGTAGCATTTATTTTATATCCCTATATTAAATAGTAAATATACAAAGCAGATTTATCATCTTGCCTATTAATTACATTGTTATGTTCTTTGGTTCTTACCTCTAATTGTTTTCTTGTGTGATTGTAGTGAAGCATATTGCAATAGCCACAATTAACTTTATATAAAATTCATTTTTTGCATTTTACAATTGAAAAGGGCAGAAAACCACATGCAGAAAAATACTTTTTCAGTGTAATTATTATTAATATATATATATAGCTATTATACATGGTTTTTTAAAATATTTATTATATAACTAATTAAATAACTATCTTTGAGAAACTAAATATAATGGCAGCAATCATTTGCTGGTAATCCATTAATTTTGTATGAATGGCTTACAATTTAATTACATCTATTTATAATACTACAAAAGAACTTTTGTCCTAACAATGCAAGAGTTCTTAAAATAAAAGGTGTATATTTAAAAGGTTATTCTATTACTTATAAAACATTAATAAAATAAATAAATTAATTCAAACCCTATTCTGTGTAATAAATGTTTTAAAAATTAATAATCAATAATATGTTAAAAATACATATCTACAAGCAACAAAGATTATACAAATTATATAATTATCATAAAAAAGCCTTTTTTGGCAAATTATGTTTTTTGTCCTTTTCAGTATGTCTCCAGAATACCATGATTTAAAGTATGTACAGTGACATCTATATCAATACATGAAAGAAGACAGATAAACTAATAGATATTTGACTTGATCTGTTATGTGATATTTATTCAATCATACTACAAAATTACCCTGTTATGTATATTGAATGTATATATAGCCACATATATTAATTAATTAATAATCCATTTTTTATTCATTAACCACTTATTATTCAACTAATGGATGTTTTGTATATATTCATACAGTTGTTTTTATTATACATGATATAGTTTGTTTCATATATTTTACATTTATTAACATTTTTAATATAATCTAGAACACATATTATCAAAACAATTTATTTTATGTCCATACTGCACATAATGAATGTATAAGGCAGATCTATTATCTTTCCTAGCAATAGCATCATTGTGCTCTTTAGCTCTTTTTCCCAATTGCTTTGCTGTCTGGCCATAGTAAACCATATTATAAAAATTACATCATCTTTCATCCTACAATTAGTTATCAATTTATCTAAATTTTTGCTATTAGCCCATCCCACATTAATGTTTTTATCTATATAATTTTTACTTCTTTTATTTAATATATTGTATACACTAGGCAAATATAAAATTTTGATCCATTCTTTTTGTTTATTAGTCTGACATCTATTATTATTGGTGCTATTTATGTTCTTTTATGAAAATATATTGTCAATACTATGCACCACATATCCATGTCCCAAATATGTTTGTTTAAATTTATCCTTCTGTAACATAGCAATATTTCTATCTGTATTAAATCTATCATTCTTATATTTAAAATTTTTTATTACACTCATCTTTGTATCCATGGTTGTTTTGAATCTATTGATATAATTTTCCTTAATTTATCATCTTTAATAGAATGCTTAATTATAATATCATTATTTTGATTTAAAATAATTTCAATATCTAAATACCTTATTTCATTATCAATTTCTTTCATAGTAAACCTAATATTATCAATATTATTATTAAATTGTTTATATAATTTATATATTGCCCTCTTATTACCAATTATCAAACTATCATCTACATATCTAAAATAATGTAATTCTAATAAGGATTATAACTACAGAAAAATAATAAACAAAATTATATATATATATGTAATGGCTACAGGATTGTAATAAGTAAAGAAAATAAATGTTGTGTTTTGTTGTAATGTATGCTAAGAACTATAATGATAGAATAGATAGTGTAATAAAAAATGATGGGTATAGTAGATTATCTAAAGATCATACAAATAATATAAAAAGTAAAAATATAAAATTGTTAAAAAAGATGAACCTTAATAACATTATAAGTGATAATCAATATTATTCTTTATATCCTAATTCATATGAGAACCCATATATATTTTGTAAGATAAAAACACATAAAGAAGATAACCCTTTAAGATTATTATTTAATTTTAGCAATTTCATTTTACATAAATTTTGTAAATATTTAAATAAAAGGATAGCTAATATAATTGGTTATGGACAATATTGTATAAAAAATACAGAGGCTATTATTGATAAATTAAGTATGATGAATATAAATAGAAACCACAGTATCTTTGTGATGTATATAAAATTGATTTACCCTGGTATCCCTAGAATTAAAAATGTTAGTATTATCATAAAGGCTTTATCTTTATATATCAATGATGATAACATAATTAGTATTATAAATGAAGCATTGAACCTAATAAATAATAGTTTATATTTTAAACATAATAATGAATATTGGAGTATAAATGTGGGATGGGTAATGGGATATGCGATTAGTGGGCTTATGACATCTATATTTATTAATGATATGTAAATCAATATTATAAAAGGCAATATAATTAAAAAAAGTACTACATTATTTTAAATATGATGATGATAGTTTGATAATTGGTAATAAAAGGTCAATATATAAATTATATAAACAATTTAATAATAATGTTGATAATATTAGGTTTACTATGAAAGAATTGATAATGAAATAAGGTATTTAAATGTTGAAATTATTTTAAATCAAAATAATGATGTTATAGTTAAACATTTTATTAAAGATGATAAATTAAAAAAAAATTTATCAATAGATTTAAAACAACCATAGATACAGATGAGTGTAATAAAGAAATGTAAATATAAGAATGGTAGATTTAATACAGAGAAAAATACTGCTGTATTACATAAGTTTAAACAAATATATATGGGATATAGATACACAGCACATAGTATTGACAATATATTTTCACAAAATAATGTAAATAGCATGAATAATGATAGATGTAGGACTAATAAACAAAAAAAATAGATCAAAATTTCATATTTACCTAGTGTATATAATATATGAAATAAAAGAAGTAAAAATTATATAGATAAAAACATTAATGTGGGATGGGCTAATAGCAAAAAATTAGATAAATTGATAACTAATTGTAGGATGAAAGATGATGTAAAATATGAGAGGAATGGTTTATATTATTAGATGTAATTTTTGTAATATAGTTCACTATGGCCAGACAGCAAAGCAATTGAGAGAAAGAGTGAATGAACACAATGCTGCTATTGCTAGGAAAGATGATAGGTTTGTGTTTTATGTTCAGTATTTGCAGTATGGACATACAATAAATTATATTGATAATATAAGTGTTCTAGATTATATTAAACATGTTAATAAATGTAAAATATATGAAACAAACTATATTATGTATAAGAAAAACAACTGTTTGAATATATACAAAACATCCATTAAGTTGAATAATAAGTGGTTAATGGATAAAAATGGATAGTTAATTAATTAATATATGTGGCTATATATCCATTCAATATGTATAACAGGGTAAATTTTTAGTATGATTGAATAAATATCACATAACAGATCTTGTCAGATATCCATTTGTTTATCTGTCTTTCGTGTATTGATATAGATAATCACTATATGTACTTTAAATCATAGTATTCTGGAGACATATTGAAAAGGGCAAAAAACATAATTTTCAAAAAAGGTTTTTTAATAATTATATAATTTGTATAATCTTTGTTGCTTGTAGTTATGTATTTTTTAACATATTATTGACTATTATATACTTGAGATGCAATATAAAAAAGAAATGGTTTTAATTCTGATTCTTTTTCTGTATAAAAATTAATAAATTAATAACTAACCCATATTTTAAATTTAAAGGCAATCAGATCTACAGAAAAATCATTCATGCATATATTTATTAAATATGCACACAAATATAAGTGAATATTTAAAATATATCAATAATAATTTTATACTGAATATACCTTCAGTTTATTTTTAGATCATTTGAAATTGGAAAAGAGTTAAAATAAAATATTATTTTTAGTAAAACAAATATATATATATATATATATATATATATATATATATATATTAAAAATTGAATAATAAACTTTTTTTTACAAAGAATATATTGATGTTGCTGATTTAAAATTTGTATATATCCTTATCATAGCAAAGATCTACTAGCAAGTTTTTCTAATTATATTACCTTAGAAAAGTTATTTTAAATCATTATAGACAATTATCATAGTTCAAAGGATTACCATTATTCAAGAGAGCTCTTTTAAAATTGAAATGATCGCAAACAAATTAATTAAAAAAAATTTTTTTTTTTTACAATTTTAATAATAACTTATAATTTGTTTTCTATTAGGAAAAGTTCAAATTGTCTGTTGACAATTGACTTTGTAGATTCATAGAATCATATTAATATTTTTTTAGATAAGAATTTGTCGAACTGTTGATTGACAAATAGATTATATATGAGTTCATCCATAATTTTTCAAACAAAACATTGAATTTTCCATCATCATATTTTGTCTCACAATAAATGTCCAATAAACAAAAGAAATTAATATGAAGAAGAATGCCATTTCTACAAACTTCAAATATATATATATATATATATATATATATATATATATATATATATATATATATATATATATATATATATATATATATATATATATATATATATAAAAGTTCTAAAGCAATGGTAAACAATTGACCATGAAAAACATTGTATGTCATTTTAAATATAAACTGATTTTCTAAAATGCGTTTTAATTTAATACACTGTACAGGCTTAAACACCACTGCACATATATACTGTAATATATAAGGAATTCGAACTAAGACTTTCACATGACCCTCAGCTCTCCATGCCATCTCATATTACTGACCCACGTGATCACACACATGTTGAAACGATAAATAATCACCAATATACATATTTCATGCTAAACCAGCAATCATCAGTTGGTCCAGTATACTATATCCACATATACATACAATCAGTGTTCAGCTTTATATTAAGATAGCCAATCTTCATACTTTAATGAATAGGCTTCAAACGTCTCCAATCTACAACTCTTCAGCCATCCATTTCATTGAAAGTCTGATGATGGAACGATCTTAATATAAAGCTGAGCACTGATTGTATATATAAGTGGAGATAAAAATTTGGACCAACTGATGATTGCTGGTTTAGTATAAAATATGTACATTTGTGATTATTATTTTTTCAACTTATATGTGATCAGGTGGGTCAGCAATATGAGATGACATATAGAGTTGAGGATCATGTGAAAGTCTGAGTTCGAATCCCTTAAAATGATTTTTTTAATGTCATTGACTCCATTCCTGTTATTATAGAATAGTCCTAAATTATTTAAAATTAAGATGTATACATTTTTCTTTTAAAATAAATTACATCATTTTACAAATAAATAATTTAATACATTTTTTTAAAAAATAATATATTTTATTTTCTCTCTCTTTCTCCCACTATTAAAAAATGTTATTATTATACTATTTTTAAAAACAAAACTAAATCTATTTAAAAAACAAACCTTAAAATTTAAAATAAAAATAAAAATAAACAATTGCACACATTATTTTATTTGTCATTACTGTAGAATTTCATAATCGCTAATTTAAATCTTTAAAGTTAATATATATATATATATATATTGTAATAGAACATATATATACAAACATAGTATGTTGACCACGTTGTGGCATTAAATGTAATGGAACATCAATATATGAAAATAAAACAATGCTCCAAACGTTGGATGAAAAATGTAATGGAATATATGTAATCTAAATGATCTCAAACAAAATACACATATGAAGAAAGAAGGCATCAAATGTTGGTTCCACAATGTAATGGAATGCCTATCCACAATTGAAATGGCCCAATCATTGGAAAAGCCAAATGTAGTGGAATCACGATTGCTATATCCTCATAAACAAACCATAATGAATCAAATCTTACATTTTAGGCATCAAATATAATGAAACGACTAGCAACAGTCCTTAATTAATCATGCCTGCATGTTGATGGTGCCAAATGTAGTAGAACATATTTATCATCCAATTTAAATAATAGAAACATAGCACATCTTACACATAAAGAAAGATCTTCACAATCTAAATGAACCCAATTGTTGAGAAAGCCAAATATAATAGATAATATAATTTAAATGAAGAAAGATAAAATTATCCCAATTATATTTAAATAAATTGTTTATATGCCCTTCCAACTAGCTATACATGAAATAAATCCAAAATCATACAGAGCAATAATGAGACCTATTATTATAATTTATTCTCAAGGTTGATATGACTAACTAACAAAATATATATATAAGAAACAAAGGGAATTCTATTAAAACTAATATACACATTCAATAAGTAAACTTATGTATATCTAAACATATCAATGAACAATAATATGTGTAAATGACCTAAAGACTAAATAATAAGTGAAATACAAAGTTATTCTCCATTAAGTTGTGAATTCAATTAACTTCATAATGACTCTGGCACTAAAAGAAACAAAATAAAAATAAAATATTAATACTCTTCCAAATAAATTACAAAGGTATTACTTATAAAACAAATAGTACATCCTTTATTTCTATATTATGGTTTGATTTTAGGTAGTATCAGTGTTTTAAATAGTTTTTAAATACAAACTCAAATACAAAAAAATTATACATATATACTTGCAATAAGTATATATATATTAAATAGATAAAGACATATTTGTGCTCAACAAGTATGCATTAATATAAACACAAATTCATATTTATATTTTCCAAATATTTAAAATTAAAAAAAAAGTAAATAAAAGCATATTATATACAGCAAATATATAAATTATTGTTTAAGTCTGTATAAGAATTATTATATGAAGTAAAAAAAAATGAAAATAGATAAATAAATAATAAAAAAATTTTATAATAAAATTTGCGAATATAAATTTCACTTATTAAAATATATATATAACAAACCATATGCAACCCAAACTGATACGCCATATTTTAAAATTTAAAATTACTTAAGTGTTAATTTTGACAATTGTTAAAAGGTTTTTTTTTTTAGAAAACAAGATGCTTTCTAATTAAAAATAAAAGTAAAAAAAAAAGAATATCCATCTCAAAAATATATATATCATTTATATTAATAAAATTATTTACTACCTTTTTTTAAAGTTTAACTTGTTCATTTTTCTTTTCAAAAGTCAACTTGTTCCATTGTTTTTTATTCCTTTATATTTCTTTAATATTAGAATGCATTCTAGCCAAAGTTAAATTGAAGAAATATCATGTTAGAGAAAATTATTGGTTTTCAAGCACATATATATATATATTTCGCTTTTTTTAAAAGATTTCTCTCCTTGAAAAAAAAATGACATGTTGAATCCAATATATTAACTAATTTTAGTTACTTCCTGATTGTTATTAGATTTACCATTATAAATTTCAGATAGCTATATCAAATTTTGGCTTCAGATGGGGTGAAATTCATGTGTTGAAATTTGCCTAGTTTTTCTTTTTAAACTGCCTTGGGATAAAAGAAAAGAAATGGTGCAGCCCCATGGCTGTGATATATATATTAGCCGGTCATGGTTTATGTGTTTATTACAGTAATTTATCTTATTCAATTATTTTCAAGAATGGCAATTCAAAAGAAGCAAAGTACAACTAATTTTATCCTTCAGTTTTTTTAATAACTATCTCTATAATGATGGCTTCTTTTGTTGCTGCTGTTGTTCTCCACACACCAGAAAATGCAGTTTTTAAAACCATTGTTACATATGTTTTCTTTTAAACAATTAACATTCAAAAATAAATAAATAAAAATATCAATCATATAAAAAATATTAAATCAAAAATTTATTTGACAGCTTTAAAAACATATATATATATATATACATAAATAATAACATTGCATTTTTTAATAATCACTACAAATAAAATAATATTTTTTATAATCAACAATTTATATGTCTTTATTTATCTATAATAATTAAATATTCACAGCGATGTACCATCACAAATAAATAAAATAATAAATCCAAATAACTATAACTAATATTTACAAACAAGCTAAATATTTTTTAATATATTTGTTTTAATACAAGTTGTTAACCAATAGCTGCAACCTATATGTATTTTATAATGAATACTTTTATTTATTGTGCACTAAAACACAAAAAATAATTGTTTTCTTCAACTCACAGTAGGGGTTTTTATATTTAGCTTAAAAAGCAGGAGTATCCCAAAATTAATTAATTCAATTATTAACTGTGAAAATTATTGATTGAATAAATACATTTTTGAATACCCCATGCTTTTATTTCAAGTTAAATATAAAAATCCCAATTGTAATTGAAGAGAACAATTATTTTTGGCTTTGAAATGCCTATTCAATAACAACATTAACTTTAATTTTTTAGTATTTAGAAATTTTTTGTTATTATTTATATTCAAATTTAAAATTTGACTTTTCAGTGCATCTTAAATAAAACATTATTCATAAAATATTATATATATATATTCTAACCTATTAAAAGAATTCAATAAAAGAGAATTCCGAATTCGGACGCTTCCGTCTAGGATGGGTAACAAACCCTTTATTACCCAATATAGCTGGACATTTGGTTAGTTCTAATAATTCAGCTACAGCGATATGCAGTTCAGACAGAGATAGAATTAAAAAAAATTATCATTAATAAAATAAATTTAAAAGGAAAATTTAGAATAACTAACATTCTTTCTCTATCCAAAACACATTCTCTGAGCTGTAAGTACTTGCACTATTCGACAATGATGATGATGATTTCATGTCATTGTTAATATTATTGACTAAAACAAGACATTCATTAATTTGCCAATATGATCTCAATATTTTATTATTATACGATCAGAAGTTTCAATCTCTTAAGCCATGCCATGCTTGTAATATTGATCATAATTAATCAATTCTTAATTTAAGAGCATTTATAATAATGACACTAATCTCAGGGTTCTCTGTTATTTTTAAAGAAAAATGCTCGGCAGTATTGTGTTGTCGCATATGACTGACATTCTGGTCGGCTATAGGAAACATTTACTTTACTTAAATTCCAGGTATCTTACTCCACATATCAACTATTAGAATAGTTAAGGAGATGATAACCATATTCAATAACAACGTATAATTTTGAATAATATCGCCCTTTTTATCCAGAATCTCAGTCGGAATGATGAAAAGACAAGGGTGCTTTTGTGTCCTTCCATTATCCATGACAACACAATAATTTAACTAAGATTTATTACTTAGACACTTCACTTAAATGTGTACAAAACAATGTGCAACCAAAAGCTACTAGTTTGGGGAATAAAGTGATTTTACACACATATAAAATAAAATGTCTTCATCTGAAGTTTCCAATTCCATAAATAATTCTTATTAAATTAAAATATACTGAAATATTCTGATCTGCTTACAATGGTCTATCTGGTGTACTGAATTTATTATTTCACAAATGATTTCGGACTCAAGAAAAGTATTGCAAGTATTATGCAAATACACTTTTACTTAGCACACAAGAAAAATGACTCAAAACAACTTGTAACAAGACTATAATTTATTATTAAATTTTAACAAGATTATAATTTATTATTACAGTTTAACAAAACTATCTTTGATGATTAACATAATAAACAAACATATACAATTGATTCGATCCCATATGGATAAAACAAAATATAACTAACATTAATTCGTCTATACTTTTAGACCTGGATTCGAACTACTTCTTCATCTTCTTTTTACATTTATGCAAATTTAATATAACAAAATAAATATTATTATCGATATATCAACTCATCCATTTAGTGTATCTTATATGAATGGCTGCTTAACTTTATTAACTAACTATTTGTTTTAAAATAAAAATAATCTGATTCTAGGCAATGCGTACAAACGATTTTTTTTATTATCATATCTTTAATTAAATGATAGTTTTTATTTAGATAACTTATTATCATTTATGGGTTATTTATCAGAAGTTACACTTATTATTTTAATGTTTACCTTAATAACAACTGAAGTTGTTATACACACTGTATCCCTCCGTGTAAGTTATATTGTGAGTGCTACTTAATCATTAACCCGAATTAAACCTAGTATTTGAATCCTCCATTGGCAAATAAAATTTTTAACTCACGCAATTTTAAACTTACTCTCTCCATTGACTTACGTGTGGATTACCAGCACTATTCCGCCGCACAATCCAGACATTCATCATATATACTAGCACGCTATTTATACTAAATGGAGCTTGAGGAATTAACCTCCAATAAACCTGTTATCTTGCCATAACTTTCTAAACAAAACACAATATTCAACACCTTCCATGGTGGAATTATCTCTATTTTCTCATGAGGAATATGGAATAACACCGAAGGTCTGTAGAGTTAACTACTACATTAAAATAGTTTGGTGGGTCCTGGCCTCTTACTTGGGCATAATAGGAACACACACCAAATATAATCCTCTCCTGGGATTTTAACGAATGAAATACACTAAATACAATATAAATTACTGATCGTCCTAACTCTGAGAAGTGATCACTTGGGTTATAAACATACCTGAATACTAGTTTTATCTATTCCCCTCATGGAAAATAAAGCTTTTGGGGAGATCATTTTCCATCCCACAAAATAGATACATTACAATTATTACTTATGCGAATATTAATCATATACTGATGCTATATTGGGGCAAGACAAGCAAATACACTAATTACACTAAATTTATGTTCTGGGGTATACTTAGATCAACGTCTGAAATCAATGGATAACACAGAATAAACCATAATAATTTTCACCTTTGCCAAAGAAACATTCAACAAGTAATTGGTAGTATAGTATCTTGAACTAAATTAAGTGAATGCGTTAATAAAGAATAATTGGGAATAAGTTCCTCAATTAACATAGTATAAATTTGTTTCAAACTTTAAATAAGTAATATTTTGTATAGCACTTCTCTTTAATTACTTCTGATAATTTTAACTAGATATTTTACCTATTAAGTATCTAAATTTTTCTTCTTTTACGCATCTAACATATAAATTTATACCCATAATTGCATATCATAAGTAAACACATTTTATAAAAAAAAAAAAAAAATTTTTTTTTTTTTATGTCAAATATAAATTTAACCTAGAATAATTACATGAAAACATACCTTTATGATTACAAGGTCATTTAAATATTACTTGACTATACAGCCTTTCACCTGTTGATATAAAAAAAAATACACATAATTTTACAAATTAGTAAAAAAAATCATTACTTAACAAGTGCTTATTATCTCACTAGAAAAATGTTTTTCCGTTGGGCAATTTATCTAGATGAAGAACTTGATCCATTCGTAGTTCACGAAGCAAATTTAAAACAAGAAACACATTTTATTATTTCATTTATATAAAAGTTGCCTCCATTCTGGTGCACTTAATAAATTAAGCAAAGAAAACATAGCAGCATTGGATGTTAATTCTTCTTTGAATTGACTGCTATAATTTTGGGGATCCAAGAAAACAATACATATTTTAACACGACAAATATTTGACGATAGACAAACACATATACAATTCTTTTCTTTTTACTATTGGCGATACGTATCATTTTTAGCTAGCTGGCTTATGAATAAAATAATGCGCGAATTTTCCAAAATACTATTATTATAAGGACTGCAGCTGACTTACGTGGATATAAAGTTTTAACGACTCAAATTGATGTATAATACAACATATTATATTATGGTTATAATTAAGTCACTAATGTTTGTAGTTTTTATTCCTACTCTAGGAATTGTAATTTGTCTTTAATAAGAAATTCTCCGTAAATGCACACATACAAATTTTCCGATATTTGCCTTGAGAAAATTTATATTTTCTTTTTAAAAAATATACAGGTGCATAAGTAAATATCATTGATCATTAATATTATTTTTAGATAATTTTCAGTGAATAAAACATATTTTAACGTGGGGAACTTACATTATTTTCAAAAGCAGACAATTTCTTTTAGAAAGAGCGCGAAATTTTCTAGTTAACTTTCCTTGGCTTTTGTAATATGTCTTTTTAATTATAATTTTTCTTTTATACCATGAAAAGATTATTAAATAAGGTAAAGTTAACAAATAATGGATTATTTCCTGGAAATTACTTATATTACTTATTTTAAACATAATGACACTTTCCGTGATTGCTGTAGTTAATACGGTCATTTTGAACTTTAGCATAGGATAGTACATTTTTGCGTATAAAAAGCTTTAAAATAGGTAGATGGCAACAGAAAACAGAATATCTTACCAAAAAGGATTATCCTCGCATGATATTATTAAAAATTTACTGGACTTATATTTATTTCTGCAATAAAAAATAATAAAAAATTTGTTACCGAATTTCAGTACTACTTCCTCCTTGTAAAACTAGAGTCAGACTAAACTTTCTTCAAAATTTGGCGGTCTTCTTTTAGCGACCTCTTACAGAAAAATAATCATTTAATTATAACATAAACAAAAGAAAGGAAAAAAAACTTATTACAGTCATATATTTTTCCGTATGATTTAAACAAATTACAAGGTAATTTGACAAATAATGAAAAATAATAAATATATTTAATTAACAATGCTTATTAGTGATGTATAATTCTGTATACATTATTACCTAAAATAATTTAAAAATTACCAGAAGTTATTGTGCTTTATGACAAGACATTCATCCACTCTCCCCCTCTACCCATCCAAAATCAATTACTGTTTATGATATGTGCTTTTATACTATATTAAATTGCTCTTATTGTTAATATTTTAATTAAATTATTCATGCTCATAGCTTTTCTGGACTGGCTTTCCACATGAAAAACAATTTCTTGAACTGAAAAAAGTGCAATCATTGAAATTCCTGGAAAGGCAGTGGTAATTATTTTTTGTGTATTGCTTTTTATTTTTTTAATATTGTTGAATTTAAATGAATTGAAAATGTTGAAATTTTTTTATTTTTTAGGTATTACACCATCAACATAATTTGTCAATTTCAGTTATTTCGGGGGATAGGGGTAGATTTTATGTTGGTAATTATTTTTTATGTATTGCCTTTTTTGAATATCAATAAATTTAAATGATAATGCCATAATTTTAAAGCAGAGACCAAATAGTTGCTTTTGAATACATTGCAGATGCTTATTTGCAAATTGGAAGCTAAATAATTTGATGAAATTCTGTTTTTGTATTTCCCACCTTCCACCAATGTTAATGGTTTCTTATTTGGGAAAGAGGTAGATTTTATGTTGGTAATTATTTTTTTGTGTATTGCTTTTTATTTTTTGAATATCTATAAATTTAAATGATAATGCCATAATTTTAAAGCAGAGACCAAATAATTGCTATTGAATGCATTGCAGATGCTTATTTTCAAATTGCAAGCTAAATACTTTGTTGAAATTCTGTTTTTGGATTTCCCACACTCCACCAATTTTTCGATTTAAGTGAAGAATTTTCGATTGTAGGGGGGTCTGTTTTTGTCGTATTTTCACAGATTTCTGTTTTTTTAAATTTGAATTTTATAGCATTTTCTTGTTTTTTTTTATAATTTGTACTTTCGATGTATTTCTTGGTTATACATTGCCTCAGGCATTTCTTGACTTTAGGGGGGTCTGTCTTTATCATAATTTCATCGAGTTCTGTTTTTTTGAGTTTGAATTTTATAGCATTTTCTTGGTTTTTTTTTTATAATTTGTACTTTCAATGTATTTCTTGGATATACATTGCCTCAGGCATTTTTATTTGTCAATTTTCAGCCACTTTTGGATATAAATTTATTACTTGCAAGTTTCAGGCTGATTTTTGATGGTATCGCAGCATCACCTGGTGGTGATTAATCATGTCATCCACAACTACTGTTTAAGAAATTTAATTACTTTTTGCACAGTATTCTAGAATAGTAAGCATTGATGGTGATCTCTGGTGGGCATTACAAATAAAGATACTGTTACAATTTGGTGCCTGGGTATAAATAGTTTTATCAACCTAATCCTATTAAGTTTCCATACTAGTTATTTATTTATTGATTATTCGTTGACAGAGATTGTGGTTAGAATATATATGTGCTGTATACACAGATAGTGAAGCTAGAAAAAAATGTATATACACTTGGGTCTCATTTTATGTGGTATATAGGTTCTACAGAAAACCCACATTAAAAAAATCACACAAAAATAGACTTAACTTACCTTAAAAAATGGGGGATACATTCTGTAATTTTCAGAAATTGCATAAAAGCAAACATTAAAAAAATAAGGAAATAAAATATGTCTAATAAAAAATTTCAAATATTTGAAAAAAATTAATACAAGACAAACTTTTTTTTTTTTTTATTAATTACAGTATTTAATTTTACATTTTTCATACATATTTTAATCATTACTGCTATTTAACAATATGTGTTTGTTTGTGCACTGGTAAGAAATCAGATTCATCACAAGAGCAAGTACAACTAGTGCCACTTTCAGTCTTGTGCTGTGTTAATGGTTTTCTGTCAACAATGTAATTAGTGATTAAACTTTGGGACAATGATTTTATTAATTGTTTATAAAGTTCGCAATATCCAGACATATAACTATTCAGCTCTAATTGGACTATAAGAGGTTGTTCATTACAGGAAACTCTGAGATTTCAGCATTTTCTGACATTTATCTTTGTCTCACACATCAACCTAAGACCTATGATTAACAGATTTTTACTACTGAAATAAATTTTAAATGTTCACATTTTGTTTCTATATTAAAAAATAAGATCACAATCAAAACAAAAAGATTATACATTATCATTAGAAAGATTATTTTCAGTTTACAAAATCAATAAAGTCTTCATTATTTATTTTAAAAATCTAAGATTATTTATTTTTGTTATATCTAACAAAATATGTTTTAAAAGTTTAAAATTTTTAAATATTTATTGCAATATTTTTATACATAAGTATAAATATATTATTATTATTATTATTATTATTATTATTTATCTAAAGCATTTGATTCTGTTAATCATAATATTTTGATTAAGCGTTGCTACTTGTATGGTTTTCGTGGATCTATTGGTAGTTGGTTAGAGAGTTATTTAAATGATAGGAAACAGTTTACTAATATTTATGGTACTATCAGTGATGTTGTCTTGATTAATTCTGGAGTTCCGCAAGGTTCAGTACTTGGTCCTCTATTGTTTTTAATTTATATTAATGATTTATTTTCATTGAAGTTACATTCTAAGATTTTTGGTTTTGCTGATGATATTGCTTTATCTTGCAATGCTGTTTCTTATAATCTTCTTGAAAAATTAGTGAATGAGGATTTGGACTCAATTGGTAAATGGTTGGCATATAATTCATTGTTGGTCAATTTAGATAAAACAAAAGCTATTCTTTTTTCTTACAAGCGTACTTTTTTTTCTCTTAAGATTAAAATTTGCTGTAAGTATATTTTGCATTATAATAGTATATGTACTTGTGAGAATATTCCTTTGGTAGATAATTATTGTTATTTGGGAATATATATTGACTCCAGATTGTCCTGGACAAATCACATTACCCATCTTTGTCAACGGTTATGTAATTTAAACTATATGTTTTATTATTTAGTTAAATTTCTTCCTAGGTCTGCTCTCATTTTTATTTACATTGCCTGTTATCAGAGTATTTTATTTTACAATATCATTATTTGGGGTAATGCTTCTCCACATATTTTATCTTCTTTGCGTGTTTTGCAAAATTATACTTTGCGCATTATTTTTGGTAGATCTCGTTCCTCTTCTGTTCGAGATATTTATATTGCATTTGGTTTATTTGATGTAAATCACTTATATCAATATAGAGTTATTTTTGATATTTTTTGTGCTAAACCTTTTCTGAATTCTAGAGTTTATGTTCTAAATACTCGTCTTTCTAATAAATTTCAATTACCTTTACCAAAATTTTTTAAGGAATCTAGTAGAAGACAATATGTTTATTCTGGGTCAAAGTTGTTTAATAAATTTGTATATGAATGTTCAATTGATCTGAATAATATTTCTTATATATCATTCAAAAAATATTTGTGTCAATGGTTATGTAGTATGTATTAATTTTGGCATTTATTTTATTTATTTAATTAATTTTATTTATTTCCTAAACTGTTCTTTTGAGTTTTTGATTGTATTTTTATTTAATTTATTTTTACATGTAAATTCCACACACAAGATTTTTCTTGTTTGGAGTTTTTAAATATTTGTGATGTACTTTGTTTTATTTCATAGAATAAATTGAAATTGAATTGAAATTGATTATTATTATTATTATTATTATTATTATTATTATTATTATTATTATTATTATTATTATTATTATTATTATTATTATTATTATTATTATTATTATTATTATTATTATTATTATTATTATTATTATTATTATTATTATTATTATTATTATTATTATTATTATTATTATTATTATTATTATTATTATTATTATTATTATTATTATTATTATTATTATTATTATTATTATTATTATTATTATTATTATTATTATTATTATTATTATTATTATTATTATTATTATTATTATTATTATTATTATTATTATTATTATTTACTCATTAGTGTAAGTAGATTATTTACATAGAAGCTAAGATTTTAAATACAGCTTCAGGACATATTCATGTTAGCTACTAATATAACATTATATTTTTGAAAAAAATAGTATTTCAAGTCAAAATAAGTTATTAATAATTTAAATTTCTTGGTATCTAATAAATATTGTGAAATATGAAAGATACTAAGAAGAAACATGAATTGCATAACTTCAAAATTGCATTAAAATAATTCTCATAAAACAAGATGCAGATGTATTTAAAAGATCAAATTTAAAGAAAAAGGCTCTATAACACCAAATAGTTTATCTTTTTTGATTTACAGAAAGAATAAACACACAGACATATATTTACATTTCCATTCTCATCATCACCCAATTTAGATAGTTTTTGGAGCCAAAACTCTTTTAAATAGAGCAATTAACATTTCAGATAAGCATCTGAAAGAAGAAATAAATCATTTTAATAGTGCTTTATTAGCAAATAGTTATAAATTTATAAAAAAAGCCTTATTTCAAGCCCAAAATGAACAAAATAGCAAACAAAAAGATGATAAATCGGTTATTAGGATTTGTGTTCAATATGTAAAAGGAAGTACAGACAGTATTGGATGTATATTAAAATTCTATAATATAGATACAGCATTTTCTACTCATCAAAAGATCAGCAATATAATAACCAAGCCTAGGGATTCAATCCCTCTTGAATCTCATGGTGTATATAAAATCTCATGTGAAAATTGTAAAGCTTCTTGCAGTTAAACAACATTCATCATCAGCACTCTCACTCCATACTATAGATTCAGGTCATAAAATTGATATTTCTAGTACCAGGATCATATCCAGATATAATAATCTCTACCAGTGCAAAATTTGAGAAGCCATTGAGATATCCTGGTACTAGAAAAATCAATTTTATGACCTGAATCTATAGTATGGAGTGAGAGTGCTGATGATGAATGTTGTTTAACTGCATTAGCATGCTCATCTCTTCTAACACTGATGAGATGATTACTCATACCTATGCAAGAAGCTTTACAATTTTCACATGAGATTTTATATACACCATGAGATTCAAGAGAGATTAAATCCCTAGGCTTGGTTATTATATTGCTGATCTATTTAAAAGGGTTTTTTGGCTACAGAAATTATCCGAGTTGGGTGATGATGAGAATGGAAATGTAAATATCTGTCTCTGTGTGTATTCTTTCTGTAAATCAAAAAAGATAAACTATTTGGTGTTATAGAGCCTTTTTCTTTAAATTTGATCTTTTAAATACACCTGCATCTTGTTTTATGAGGATTATTTTAATGCGATTTTGAAGTTATGGAATTCATGTTTCTTCTTAGTATTTTTCATATTTCACAATATTTATTAGATATCAAGAAATTTAAATTATTAATAACTTATTTGCAAACTTCTTCACATTTGGAAAATTTTTTTTAAAAACATTCTTAATTTAACATTTTTGCTATAGGTAGAACTTTAATGTTTTTTTCAAATCAGTGATTGTAGCGCCTCTACAACTGTAGTTCTACTTTTTATCATCCAATAGATGACTTGTGTGATCAAGTCAAAACATTGGTATATCAATATTTAAATTTTTTAACATGGATAAACCCACAAAATATGTCATATATATATGTATATAAATAGGAAGCTATGCAAAATAAAATCACATATTTTTACAAATTTATTATTAAAATTTACTTTCCAAACAGTATTTTAAAAAAAACCAACAAATTTATTTTGTAAAATTAAGAAATCTTTGTAATGTGACTTTATTAGAAAAATATGTATATATAAAATTATTTATTTTTATTATGAAGTTTAAATTCATCAAAAACATATTTTTAATTTTACACATGCAATATATTTTATTTTTATAATTTCATTATATATATATATATTGTAAATATCGATAAGTCGATATTATATTTTTTTAAATTGTCATTTGTTATTAAAAAAAAAAATCTCTTTAAGTTGATGTTTACATATGAAATATTTAAATTTTTCTTTTATGTTTATTAAATATAATTATTATTTGAAGTTATTATTTTATTTATATATATTGATAGTACATCGTTATAAACATTTAATTATTGAAATAAATAAGGACATATAAATTATTGATTATAAAAAAATTATTTTATTTATAATGATTATTAAATGCAATAAATAATTATTTATGTATATTTTTAAAGATGTCAAATTTTCAATTTAATATTTTATATATATATATATACTTGATATTTTATTTTTATTTTAATGTTAATTGTTTTAAAAAGAGAACATATATAACATGAGTTTTAAAATAGCATCTGCTGGCGCATGGAACAACAGCAACAACAATAAGGAAGCCATTATTATTATATATTATTATTGAAATAGATATAGAACAAACAACTGAAAAATAAAGATTTTGTTGTACTTTAGTTCTATAAAATTTACTATTCTTCAAAATACTGAAATAACATATATATCTTATGGTGAATACATAAATTATGGCTTGCTAAGAAAAAATATATCGCAGCTAGGAGCTGCCTCATCACATTCATTTATTCCAAGGCAATTTTCAATGGAACAACTAAAAAAATTCAATGTATAAATTTCGTCGCGTCTGGAGTTGAAACTTGATATAGCTATCTTAAATGTATAATCGTCAATTTAATCATAATCTGGAAGTAATTGGAATTGACATGCTGGATTTAATATTTCAATTTGTTTATTTATTTTTTTCAATGAAGGAAATTTTGAAAGGATAAAATATGCATGTGTCTAGGAATTAACAATTTTCTTTAACATAATAATTTCTTCACCTTCGACAGAATGCATTCTAATAATAATAATAATAGTAAACGGATAAAGAAATAACTCATGGAGTAAATTAACTTTTAAAGGAAAACTAACTAAGGAACTTTTAAAAAGGTAGTAAAGAATTTTATATGTATAAATATATTTTGAGATCGATATTTTTGGTTTGTTTATTTTATTTTTCATTATAAAATATAACGTTATATAAATAATCAATTTAAGCATCTTGTTTTATAATAATATTAAACGTATAACAGATGTTCAGACAATTATCTTAAATAATTTAAAAATCTTAAAATGTAATTTATAGGTTGAAGTTATATATGAATTGTTATCTTTATATTATAATGGTTAGGCAAAAATATGTCTTTATATATTTAATCTATATATACTTATTACAAGTATATACATATAGTTATTCTTTGTATTTATATTTAAAACATCAATATTATTTAAAGTTGAACTATAACATAAAATAAAGGATGTACTATTTGTTTTTATAAATAATGCCTTTGTAATTATTTAGAAGAGCGATACTATATTATTCTTATTTTCTTTTAATGCCAAAGTTATTATTAAATTAATTGAATTTACAATTTAATAAAAGATAATTTCATATTTCATTTATTATTTTGTTTGTAGGTCATTTATACATATTATTATCCATTCACATATTTAGAGGTACATAAATTTACATAATTAGATGTGTATATTTGAATTTAGTAAAAGTCCCTTTGTTTCTGATATATATATTTGATTAGTTAGTCACATCAACCTTAAAAATAAATTATAAAGATAGGTCTCATTGCTTTACATGATTTTAGATTTGTTTTATGTATAGCTAGCTGGAAGGGCATTTAAACAATTTATTTAAATATAACTGGAATAATTTTGTTTTTCTTCATTCTTTAATTTTAATAGAATACCTAATAGACGTTCCATTATATTTGGCTTATCCAATTGTAAGCCACCATATAGTTTCCATTACATTTGGCTTGCCCAATCGTGGGCTGCCTCATATACGTTCCATTACATTTGGCGCAACAACTAGGGCTCGAAATAAGCTAATTAGGGCTTGAAATACCCCACATACCTGAGAGATGTGTAGTATATATATTGATATGAGATATATAGTTTAAAGAAAGAGAAGCATTTTTGTGTGTTTAATTTTTTTTTATATAAATGGAAATATTTTAGCCTTATGTTTAGATGGTGATGGTTAATATTATTGTATTATTTTTTAATGATGGTGTTAAAGTACGGCATAATAATTTTGTCCATATTTGGAAAGTTTATGTTGTAGAAAATCTATAATTTTGAAGGTTGGATGGGATATTTGATTGTTGGAGTTTGGTTGGTTCTGTTGCAAGTATTGATGTTGGATGGGGAATTTTTGTCATTGTCTTAAGGGTGTAGTGCATTCATGTCATTTGTGATTGATTAATCTCATTCATTGCTCCAACCCAAATTTTGATGTTTATTATTATTATTATTTATCATGAAGCAGCTAACAGTGGTCCTGCCATGATTTTATCTTTAAAACTCCAGAGAGAGTAAGGTATAATTATTTTGATATATGTATAATATTTACCTCTAAGTCTCCTAAAGATGAGCAAGGAAATATTTTATAAGTAATAGCCCCTAAGACTTAAATATAAGCAGGGTAGTGTAATAGTGTTTTCAGAAAATTATTATGGGTTGTAGTAAATTGGATAGAATGAAATGTGATAGTCATCTAAGTGTTCATGAAGCATTGTATGCTTTGGGAATAATGATTGAATTCTTTTATCTACATCAAAGTTGTAAAGTGCTAATCAATCTTTTGGTTGTCAGTATCTATCAGATCTTTGGAGGAATAGATAAGTACATAATATAAATATATAACATTAAACTTAAGGGTTTGATTAATTAATTATTGTTATAACAAATAATCTATTACATTGATTATCAATTAAGGTTTGAAAACAAATATATCAATGTTTCATTTTTCATTATAAATGACTTTTAAACATGAGTTCAAATAAGTAAAATTTAAATTGTCAGATAGCTATTATGTATTATAAGATTAAAAAAGCTTATATTTTTTTTTTTTAGTTAAATAATTGCTTGTTGGAATAATGATTGGAGATGGTGAGCCCTTGATCTGTGATAATTACTATATAGAAATAAATATATATATATCTTAGATTTTTTTTTTTTTTGAGTATATAATATTATAGTTCTAGTAATAATGGATAACAGTAGTGAAATGTCAGTTAGTGGTGATTTTGATTTAAGAGAATTTATGGAAAATTTTAGAGCTGAATTAAATACCAAATATGATAGACTAGAGTCTAAATATGATGAACTTAGAGCTGAAATGAAAACCAATTCAAATGAATTAAAAGAAGATCTTAGAGCTGAGATGAAAATTAATTCTAATGAATTAAAAGTTTTGGTAGATGATAGTATTAGAAGAGTAGAAGTAAAATTTGATGAAAAGATGGAAAAATATAGAGAAGAGACAATAGTGGAAGCTAATTCTTTAAAAGCAAAAATTGAAGAAATAAATAATGAAATGAAGGAAGAAAATCAAGGAATTATAGCCAGATTAGAAGAGTCTAAGAAAGAATATGGGGAATTTAAGGAAAAAGATTATTAATGATAATAAAATATTGTGGGATAAATTCCAAGCATTGAAAATTGATAATGAATCTACATTTAAAAACCTATATACAATTATCTCTGCTGAAATTAAAGCTGCTATAGGATTACAACAAGAAGAACAACTGATTGATGCTAATAAATTACAAGATATAAATGAACGTATTAATGTAATAAATGATATTGCTTTTAATCCCTATTCGAGGCTCTTCCGATCTTGAATTAGATCAAATTCAAGGAAAATTAAGACCCCTTTCAGAATATATAAATAATAATGAAATTGAAACCTGTAAAAATTATGAAATAGAGGTACGAAAGGATGTGGCAGAAATGGATGTAAAAATTGAGCAAATAAAAACCATTACATTAGAAAATTGTGAATATATAACAAATTTGCAAAAACAATGGAAAGAATATGAAATAAAGATAGATATAAATAAAATAAAAGATAATATTATAGATAAAGGTTATCTTAAGGATGAAACATTTGTTAAGGAATTGATAAATAAAGAAAATTGTAAGTGTTGTTTAGATAAAGTTAATAATGGAACAAATTTAATAGAATCTAAAAGATCTTCTGATTTTCCACACCAAATATCTAGTGATTTATATATGAATCATAATGCTGCAAGGTTCATTAATGTTAAAGTTTTTAAAGGTGAGTATCATGAAAATCCTATGGAATACCTGAATACATTAGAAGAATTGTTTACACTTAGTATCCTGTCAGAGAAAGAAAAGTTGGCAATTGCTAGTAACCATTTATACGCTTCAGCTAAAGAATGGTGGAGATCTCTGTTTGAAAGGCCTCAAACTTATGGTGATTATCGTGAAGCAATAATGAATAACTTCTGGAATGAGGATAAACAAGATTTTATACGCCATAGACTTTCTCACGAAAAATATACTTCTCGTGATGGGAGTTATACTCAATTTTTTAGACATCAAGTGGCCAAATTCAAAACCCTAAATGCATTTCCATTATCTGAAACTCAAATTGTACGGATTTTGCGTAGAAATTTACCAAGGCATATTGAACAAACATTGGTGGCTGCAGATCGACATACCGTTGAGGAAGTAGCAGATATCTTGGGAATATTAGAAGCTAGTGATGGTATTTGTAATAAATCAACTGGAACTACAAGAGATAACTCTAATTATAATTTAGCAAACGTAAATTATCATATACCAAGAAACCAATTTACAGGTCGCATGCAAAGGTTTACCAGAAATTACCACAATAATAGAAGACAAAATCCATACCGGGATCATGGAGGTTACAATAGAAATCATGAATATAGTCGTGTTACTAATTTACAACCAGGGAGTTATCCATATGATACCACTAACACTGAGGTTAATACTCCAGCGACTGGATATTCAAATCATCCATTAAACTGAGTAGAGATAAGTTTAAAATAAATTATCTTAAAGGAAGTATAAATTTTATGAAAGATATTGGAAAAGCCAAAATTAAACTCAAATTTGAGAAGTTTTTCGATATTTCTTAATTAATTAGTTATTTGCAAAGACATTTTTTTTTTCGGTGGATTAGAGGGTATTGTAAATATCGATAAGTCGATATTATATTTTTTTAAATTGTCATTTGTTATTAAAAAAAAATCTCTTTAAGTTGATGTTTACATATGAAATATTTAAATTTTTCTTTTATGTTTATTAAATATAATTATTATTTGAAGTTATTATTTTATTTATATATATTGATAGTACATCGTTATAAACATTTAATTATTGAAATAAATAAGGACATATAAATTATTGATTATAAAAAAATTATTTTATTTATAATGATTATTAAATGCAATAAATAATTATTTATGTATATTTTTAAAGATGTCAAATTTTCAATTTAATATTTTATATATATATATACTTGATATTTTATTTTTATTTTAATGTTAATTGTTTTAAAAAGAGAACATATATAACATGAGTTTTAAAATAGCATCTGCTGAGAACAACAGCAACAACAATAAGGAAGCGATTATTATTATATATTATTATTGAAATAGATATAGAACAAACAACTGAAAAATAAAGATTTTGTTGTACTTTAGTTCTATAAAATTTACTATTCTTCAAAATACTGAAATAACATATATATCTTATGGTAAATACATAAATTATGGCTTGCTAAGAAAAATATATCGCAGCTAGGAGCTGCGTCATCACATTCATTTATTCCAAGGCAATTTTCAATGGAACAACTAAAAAAATTCAATGTATAAATTTCGTCGCGTCTGGAGTTGAAACTTGATATAGCTATCTTAAATGTATAATCGTCAATTTAATCATAATCTGGAAGTAATTGGAATTGACATGCTGGATTTAATATTTCAATTTGTTTATTTATTTTTTTTCAATGAAGGAAATTTTGAAAGGATAAAATATGCATGTGTCTAGGAATTAACAATTTTCTTTAACATAATAATTTCTTCACCTTCGACAGAATGCATTCTAATAATAATAATAATAGTAAACGGATAAAGAAATAACTCATGGAGTAAATTAACTTTTAAAGGAAAACTAACTAAGGAACTTTTAAAAAGGTAGTAAAGAATTTTATATGTATAAATATATTTTGAGATCGATATTTTTGGTTTGTTTATTTTATTTTTCATTATAAAATATAACGTTATATAAATAATCAATTTAAGCATCTTGTTTTATAATAATATTAAACGTATAACAGATGTTCAGACAATTATCTTAAATAATTTAAAAATCTTAAAATGTAATTTATAGGTTGAAGTTATATATGAATTGTTATCTTTATATTATAATGGTTAGGCAAAAATATGTCTTTATATATTTAATCTATATATACTTATTACAAGTATATACATATAGTTATTCTTTGTATTTATATTTAAAACATCAATATTATTTAAAGTTGAACTATAACATAAAATAAAGGATGTACTATTTGTTTTTATAAATAATGCCTTTGTAATTATTTAAAAGAGCGATACTATATTATTCTTATTTTCTTTTAATGCCAAAGTTATTATTAAATTAATTGAATTTACAATTTAATAAAAGATAATTTCATATTTCATTTATTATTTGGTTTGTAGGTCATTTATACATATTATTATTCATTCACATATTTAGAGGTACATAAATTTACATAATTAGATGTGTATATTTGAATTTAGTAAAAGTCCCTTTGTTTCTGATATATATATTTGATTAGTTAGTCACATCAACCTTAAAAATAAATTATAAAGATAGGTCTCATTGCTTTACATGATTTTAGATTTGTTTTATGTATAGCTAGCTGGAAGGGCATTTAAACAATTTATTTAAATATAACTGGAATAATTTTGTTTTTCTTCATTCTTTAATTTTAATAGAATACCTAATAGACGTTCCATTATATTTGGCTTATCCAATTGTAAGCCACCATATAGTTTCCATTACATTTGGCTTGCCCAATCGTGGGCTGCCTCATATACGTTCCATTACAATATATATATATATATATATAAGGGTGAGCAAATGAAAGATATAGTTAATTCTGACTCTTTTGTCATTTATGTAAACAAATTTTACATTTGTTTCGGTGGTTTTGTTAAAATGCCATCTATTGATCATAAATAACAAGTGATAGCAAGTTACCTGAATAACTTGTTTTTGTTTTTCATAAATGTACCTTTAAAGGTTTATTGCAATGATATATATTGCAGAGACTTTGACTATGTGGTGAAACTGAACTGAGATCAGACCCATATAAATATCTGGCTTGTTAGGCTGAGTTTGAAGACTTTATCGGTCTGAAAAATTCACACTTGCAAACTGATAGAAACGTTTTGCGTAAACACTTGGAATCAGTGTTTAGATCTAGTTTCTAACTCTATCCTTTACTGATGACAGTAAATAGCTTGAAATCAGCTGATTTGAGGGTGAGCAAATGAAAGAGATAGTTAATTCTGACTCTTTTGTTATTTATGTAAACAATTTTTGCACTTGTTTCAGTGGTTTTGGTAAAACACCATCTATTGATCATATATATATATATATATATATATATATATATATATATATATATATATATATATATATATATATATATATATATATATATATATATATAAAAAAAAAAAAAAAAAAAAAAAAAAAAAAAAACAAATTAATAAAAATTAATTTTAGATCTAAATGCTAGCTACAGAAATATATAAAAATATGTATCCATTTTCTTTTAGTATAATATATTCAGTGTTTATAAAATTTCTAAAGCTAAAATCTGAGCTTTACTTGTTTTTTATTTTAATTATTTTTGCCATTTATGGCCAAATATAAAACTAAAATATAAAATCACTAGCATTAAAATGAAATAGTTTAAGATAAAATTTTGTAAAAATCTGTTTTTTTCTTAACCTAATTCAATAATACATATGAATTTTTTTAGAACAAGAGCATCATAATGGCAAATAAAAACTAAAAGCACATTTTCAAACAAAAGAGTTAATCTTAGAAACCAAAATATTCATTTTATATAAAAAATAGCTTATCAACACAAAAATATCATAGCAGTATTTATTTAAAAAATTTATTTAATAAAAAAATTCATAATAAAATTTTTGTTTTAATTAAACTTTGTTAAAAGCACATGTGCAAATAACAAAATTATTAAAATTCAACTTTACAATTAAAAAATTCTTTAAATAACCATAAAAAATTAATGAAAAAAAACATTTTCTATATGACATATATTGTTTGGACAGGTTTTTTTCCTGAAAATCAAATATAATGGAATAAAAGCTATATGTAAACATCACATACTTAAGACAAAATAAATGTGTAGTACTTTTACAAAAATGTCAGCAGTAAACCAATAAAAATATGCTTAGTTTTTTGGAAATATTGGTAAAAAAGATGTTTAAATGTAAAAATGAATTCACTTCTAATAATAAATTTATTTTTTATTTTTTGATGGACATCTAGGCACAGTAGTTACAAATAAAATCTTAACCATTAAATGGTTTTCAATTGTGAACATTATTAAAAGATTAAATTTTTATTGAAACTTTTTTTTGGTTATGATCTTAATAGACAATGACCTTTGAAGTTTTTCTGGATCCTACAGTTTAAAGTTAAAACCAATAAAAATTAAACTTAATGAAAATAAATTATGTACAAAAACATGCTTGTAATTAACTTAATCAAAAATAAAACATAAAATTACAACATACATTTTGAGCAATTAAAAGTCTTTTGACAAATTCAGATTTTTATATATACCCTAATAATAATTTTAATTTTTGTGAATTAGTTTAAAAAAAATCAAGGAAATGAATATTCCCATTATTCTTTTATTCTAAAATATAGTGGTAACATAATCTATTACATATTAAATTTATCATGCAAAGCCAACTTATAATTTAGACAATTATTTTATAAAACAGAATATGCATAGAAGTTTATATTAAAAGAAATAAATGATTTTTATTAATATTTGTATTGTTATTCCTCATTTTAATATTTTCTATTTTTATTATATCAATGTGTAGTCATTGTAATTATCTATATATTTAATTTCTATTGTGTAACTAATTATATTCTAATATGTAGAATAAAACTGATTATTAAATTGGAAAGATTGTTGTCAGATATGCATTTATTATATAAATTTTGTAAATAATGTTATTGATTTTTATGAATATTAAGTTTACAGTATTTAAAAATTATTATTATATTCAATATTAAATAATTTTGCTTAATTACATTCAAGTATTATTCAGCTTAGGGATATTAATTTATTTTTTAAAACGTACATGTTAATAACAAACATTTTAAAATAAAATTATTGAACGTTTGTTTTAACTCATAAATTTATAAGTAGTTAGTTGTCTGTGTAAATGACAGTAAGTCAATATTTTTTTTAATAAAAAAATAAATCTTATTAAATATTAATGACAAAACTTAAATAAAATATTTTTTACTATTGTAGATTTAGTTTTTAAATAAAAAAAATTCTGAACAAAAGGTTAAAAAATAATTAAAAAAAAATGTTAATTTTATTTTTTATTCTTTTTTTTCTAATTGTAAAATTGATTTCAATTAAAAAAAAGCCTGAATTCTCTCTTCTATTATTATTATTTTAAAATCTTATTATTCCTCTTCTTTTCAATTTTTAATGATTTAAATTGCTGCATGAATTCTTTAACTTAGAAATCTGTCTTTTCTCGAAGAAGAGCTTACTTAAATTCTTTTTAGTTGTACTTGGAAGAAAATTAGAATTTTTGAGGTCATTTAATTTTCTCTAAATTGATACGAAGGCTTAAAAATTAATTGTATAAAAAATTGTATCTATATATTATGCACATATACACACGTTTATGTAAAATACAACTTAAACAGCTATTATTAAAATAATTTATGAAATAAAATTATTTAGATATAGACTTTTACACACACACACACACATATATATATATATTGATATTTACAATACAAGTTTTAAGTTATCTAGATAAACCCATATGAAAGATGAATGATATAAGTTTATTCAGAATAATATGAAAAAGAGAACTACAAACAATAAAAAAAAAATTAAACTCAGATTCTTTCTCTCCCTGAATTGATAATGATTAAAATTGATGATAATGAATTATGCAACAGACAAAAATGTATTATATAAATCATTCCTTTCTTACCGATTGTACAATGGAGTATGGTGATCTATTGAACCTATATAGTACCAAATAGTCTAGTTAGTATCTCATTTAGAGACTTTAAAAAAATTCTATATTCTAATAAACATCTACAGTAAACCTTGCAAGATTTTAACCAAATTCCATAATATGTGTGTTAGACAATCAATGTTAAAACTTTGTTTAATTTATTATTAGATACAATCTTTACTAAAACATTTTTCATTAACTGATTTAAATTGAATCTGGATCCTATCTGTTTCTTATGTAATAATCAGCCTGAAGATGTGACATACATCTTTCAAATCTCTCCACACTTTTCATACCTTACATCTTTTTGAATGATTAAAAATATTAAAGCCTTTCATCTTTATAATGCCACTGTAATTATTCATACTCTTAGAACTATATACCTTGTTTATTGCTTTATCAGTTTTGATAACAAAAAAATTCAACAATCTTAAAAAAATAATAAAAATGACTTAATTCTATTTATATGGTCTTAAATTCTTATCTAGAAGTAATATGAATAAAATTTGGCAGTATAATATTTTTCTGAATTGTATATTACTTTAATTAAATTTAAGTCACAATGTTATTAGTATTCAAATCCAGCTTACCCTTCAGTGGCGTTTTATATGAAGTGTATAAATTATACATTCACTCTTCAACTTCCTTGAAACTTAAATCATATTGTTATGTTTTCATATGTTGTTTATCAAAAATTATATAAAATAACTTTATTTTTTTGTATATATGTTAATACTTGTATATAATTTGCTATCAATAAAGTTTATTTTTTATAAAGAAAAATATTATGACTACGATTTAATATTTGATTATTGTTGGCCATAGTGTCTCACTTTTGTAATTACAATTTATTTTATCATTTCAATTTTAAAGTGATATCACTAGGTTGGATGACCCCTGAGTTTATTTTGATACAAACCATTTACAATATAAATTTTATAACATCAAAAATATCACACATTTTAATATATTTAAACTAAGATATATCTCAATTTATTTTTTTAAATTTTATTTCACCATTTTATTTTATTTATTGATTTTTTTTATGGTTTATTATTCAAATTTTTATAAATTAAATATATATGGTATAAATATTGTAATGAAAAAATTACTAACATTATAAAAGTATAATAATAATATCATTAACAACAGTAATAATTAACTCAAAAAGTATATAATATAATCTTTATTTGAAATTTATTCCAAGAGTTGAATAAAAAGTTAGAAATATAATGTTCTTTAAAATTCTGTTTTATATACTTACTACATAAAAGTATGTCTTAAAATAAAATATTTATTGATAGAAAAGTACTTCTATTTAAAAAAAAATAGTCTTAAATTAAAAAATATCTGCAATTAAAATGGATTAATATCTGTAATTAAAAATTACTCTAAACAAAAATATATTAAATATTGGCTATAATGATAATAGGCCAGATAGAAAGTTAATTAATCTACCCAGGTATGCATGTATTCTAGATAATTAATAATTGAAAAGTTATAAAAAGCATAGCAGATGTGATAAATCAAGGGACTCATATATGCATATCTTCTAATAAGGCTGGAGTCTAATACCAGAAAGGTATACTCTGTAAGTAAAACTTAGATTCAGAGCTATTGTGCAAATACCATATACTTTGTATATTTTCTAAAAGGCTTAGAGCTTAAAAGGGTATTTATACATAAAATTTGTGATTCACTGAGTCAATTTAAAAAAAAAAATTAAATTAAGGATACATTTTAATTGCTATGATCACTGTATAATGTTGATAATGTTTTAAAATGCTTTGTTAAACTAAAATGAGAGTAATAAATACATAAAAACTATATTAATATGTTAAAATAATAAAGTAAAGCTAAACAGTATGATTTTTGTATGGTTGGAAAAACTGGTTATAGTCAAATAATATATTAAAAGTCTTCTTAAACATGTGCTTAAAAGCTAATTTTAAAATAATGACTTAAAATTAAATAAACCAATGTATTTTAAAGTAAAAAATATATTTAATATTTATGTTATAAACTATTTATTTAAAATATAATATTTTGTGAGGAATAAATGTGATTAATTTAATAGTATAAAAATTATTATTCCAAATTTTATTATTATATTACTATTTATTTAATATAATATTTTTTATAATTAGAAATGTATTTTTGTTATCAGACAGCAATTAAAAATTGTTACGTTGTCTGGGTTTGAAAATCATGTGACACAAGTACTCATACTTTGTACTTAGAAGTTATCTAAAGATAATTTCAAAATTACTTTAGAATTGTTTTAAAAATTGAAACATTTGTTTGTCACAAGATAAAAGTAACTGTTAGGAAATTTTTAATTGGGTGGTTTTAAAACAAATGTAGTTAATAAAATTAAATTTAAAAAATAGATACATTAAAAATAAATATTGGATAAATTAATAAAGTATTATTTTTAAAATGTTATTTTAAAATGTTTAGTTTGTTTAAATAAAAGTATAAAATTAATTTAGAATTAAAATATTTTAAAAATGAATCATGATTTTTACATCTAAATTTTAATAACCTAAACTTAACAGATATGTAAATTAGATCACTAGTTGAAGATCTAAATACCAATCAAATCATCAATTTATTTTAGTGTAAAAAGTAGGTGCTCTCATTTTTCTGTGTGCTTTTAATAATTTAAGGTGATAAATGTGTGCTTTTTAATAACTTAATAATTAAATAACTCTTTTAATAATTTTTTTTATATCAAAGTATTGCCTAGTTTATTATTTGAAATTATTGTTTTAAAAGAGAGTATTGAAAAGACTATAAATTTACTAAATTAAAAATCATGCATTGTTAAAATAACAAAATTCCCTATCAAGTATTTGTATTAAATCTTGATCCAGCTTCACAGTAGCTATGGATTTAATACCCAAAATAAGTACATATTCATGAAAATTAAGAATAGAAGTACAGATACCAAATAAAAGTACAATTTTAAAAATATTAGGAGAAAAGTTATATTATTATTTATTCTGGATATGATGGACATTAACAAGAAAGTTACACAGTAATATTCTTCGAAAACTTTGCATTTTGAATGCATTTTATCATAAGGATAGATAACTGTACGTGAAAAGCAAAAGCTATATAATAAAAACTTTAATTTTTAAATATTTTAAAAATAATATATATTTTTAAAAAAGTTGCAGTAGATATTTTAAAAGAAATATTGTCTTTAAAAAGTTTAGTATAAACTTTCTTTAAAATGATTTGAAAGAAAAACTGATACTATTACAAATATTTTATATGACAAGTCATCATTCATTAAAAAAAAGTCTGTAAATAATTTTAATATTTTAAAAACTGATTTTAGAATTATTCATCAAAAAGGAAATAAATGGATAATTAAAATAATATTATCCTAACTGAAATAACCTTATAATAACTTTATTTAATTTACTATAAAATAATATTGTTGAACAGAATATAAAGTGCATATTTTCTGTACAAATATATATGAATTAATATCATCATTACTGGTGCATCAAAAGCCTATGTAGGATCCTAGTTAATGAAAAAACTCTGGAGATTATTTTTAAACTTTCCCAGTGATATCACACTTTAATAATTATTTTTCCTGAAAGCTGCAGACAATAAACTGTATTTTATAGAATTTCATAAAAGGATTGATAATTATTCTACAAATATTTTCAGGTAAAAAAGTTGACTTCACTTCATTTTTCATTTGCATTTTCATTTTTTTCTTCATTTATGAGTTTTCACACCGGGGAGGAGAAAAGTTTTATTCTAAAACATTGGACAGTGGTTGTTTTAACAAACATAGGGGAGCTAGGAGGAAGAAAATAACTTTTTAATTTACTTTATGGCAGCTTGGAGTTTTTCATAAATATAGTTATTTATCTTTTTGCTTACTAATAATAGAATTAAGTTTTTTATTATTGTTAGGCAGGAAAATTACATATAAATATCTATTAATCTAACATAATTATTATAGTAAGGAATGTTTAATTCTTTGTAAAGTTTTTTATAAATAATTTTCTAAGTATGACCATGTCTTGGTGAGTAAATGTTATTATTATTTAATATGTTTATGGGACCAGAAAATGTCTAAGAGTGACCAGCAAGATTTAGTGCCACTGTGGGTAAATTTGTAAAATATATTAATTTTTACATGATATATATTTTATTTTATTTTCTTTAGATTGCTTAAAATATTTTTATAGTATTACCTTTTCATATGAACATATGAATATGTGTGTGTGCATTAAGTACACATAAAACTTTATTATTATTCTAGAAATATGAGCTAGACTTTTAAAAAAAAATATGCATACTTTACTGATGCATCTAATTTTTATATGATTCTTTAGTGAAGGAACCCTATTTTTAGAAATGTTTTACAATATTGATTTTAATATCTGAAAACAAAATCATTTGTATTTTTATTGCTGAATCATAAAAGCTAATAAACCTTTTCTTGTTTAGGAGTTCTAGCTTATTGAAGTCATATGTGAATTTTGTTTATTGTTTAGAGTAATGTTAGATAATTTTGTGATGTAGATTGATAAATCTGTTATGAAGTTTTTAAGTGATAGTGACCTTGGGATTATGAAAAGAAACCAATGGGATGCTTATATGTATGAGTTCTGGAGAATAGAAAAGTAACTTAAATTATTATCTTAGTGGGTTATACAAGTACAGATAATGTAGCCCTGTAACTTGTATATATTTTCCGTGGGCAGTGTCTTTCTTAGTATTAAGGATTAAAATGTTTGAAGAAGCTGAATAAATAGCCTGGACATTATTTTTATATTTGAGGTCATTAGACAGAGAAATCATACCTCTTTGTATGCACTGTTGCCATGTAGACTATCCATATATTTATATTATTGAATCTATACTCTAGTTGGTTCTTTATGCCTACACATGGTATCACTATTTTAATTTCAAAAGTTATTGCATTGTACAGAATTGTATTTATGAAGGAAAATAATGAATAATTTTAGAATTGTAGAATAATTATTTTGAAAGAAGATGAGATAGTTTTTTTTTTTGTTTTGATTTACGTGGAGTCAAATACAAATGAGATTGAAAGTAAATGCAAACTATAAGAATAAACAAACATAAATATTACAGTACTTTATTAATCTATTAATATATATATATATATATATATAATAGATTAATAAAATAATTTATTATCTCATATATATATATATATATATATATATATAAGAGATAATAAATTATTCACTAGATTTTTTGAATAATTTTGGATATTTTTATTATACATGGTAATGCATATTTTTAAAGAATAGAATATCTAGAAGAAACAACATAAAATAAAATGAGTACTTACATTTTGTGAATATTATTTTATGTTTTTAAAACACACACAAAACACACACATAGGGATTTTTATTAGAGTAATGTCAAGCGAGGTATATAACATTATGTCAATCATATTATTTTATTAAAGTCAATTTATTTAATTAACGAACCATAATAAACATTTTAAATAACATCAGCACTATCATAGTAGAAGTTTGATTAATTTATTATAAAATCTATGAACATATCTTAAAAAATAAATGTTAGCTTCAGTAGTTTATATTTTCATATTTTTGTGCATGCTTACGAAAAACATATTTTTAAAGCATGTCAATTAGTGGATATTATATTCAATTATAAGTATGCTCGTAATTAGTAGTATTCTTATTATTATTTTAAATAAATGTGCACAAGTTTATGAGTCGGAGTAAAGGATTATTCACTTGTTTATTTTTTAACAAATGAGAAGTATGTAATTTATCTAAAATATAACTGTAGATATTGTATATAGTTTTTTTTGTTAAAAGTCTATAATAAATTTTGTTAAACTTGTTTTATAAAATTTTGTGTTGTATTGATTATACACTATTACAAATACATGATCGTCAGATACCAAAAGAAATATAATATTTGCATAGTACAAATATAATTCTTTACTTAAGAAATTACAATGTTTCAGAATATAATATATTTTAGAAATTTCATTTTACATCATTTTTATTATTATGGTTATAATTAATTGTACAGTTTATTGCATAGAATTATAACGTTATTTGTTGCCACATATTATCAGATTATCAGATTAGACCACATTCTAGTTAAGGTGCCACATGAAAGCTAAAAGATTATATTATATTACTTATTATTATTATTGATAGTTACCATAACACTGAAAAGTAGATAAGATTGATAATTATTCATCAAAGATTATTATTATTTATTATTGTTGTTATTATTATTAGTTAGATATAGTTGAGGATGATACAAAATCTCTTATCCTACTTGACTACAGAAGATTGTAAGTTGATTAGAATTATTTTAAAGAACCTGGGATTATTATAGTTATATTGTTTATTTTAATAAAGAGATTAGGATTTATTTAGTAGCATTATATTAAATTGATTATTTTAAAGTTGTAAGAATGCTATGAATTTATTATTATTTGAAATAATAGGGGGGATAGTATTCTTATGCCATTGAGTTCGTATCCTGTGGGATATTGGCTCAATGTAATTCTTAACTGCTTGTACTTCATTTTATGGTCTCATGATTTATTAATATTTTATTTATTTAATTTATAAAACCAAACCATTTAGTATTTCTTAATTAGTTAGAGTTAGTTTAATAGTAGACCGTATCATAGGATATCTTTACTATTGAGTATATGTATTTTAGCTGAGCATAACCATTTTATCTGAGCTAGTCTTATTTTCATATTATTATATTTCCAATCCAGTGAGGGTACTATATATATATATATATATATATATATATATATATATATATAAACTATATATATATATATATATATATATATATATATTTATATATATATATATATATATTGTGCCCTTTTGTATGGGTCACCATTTAATTTTTGTGCTAATCTATTAAAAATTTTAAATTTAAGATATATTTGAATATGTGATGTTAATTTTGCTTATGGTAATATTTCAAAAAGTTTAATTAAAGCAATCTATGAGTATTTGATATGTAAAATTGTGCTGATATTGAGAGAGACATTTTAAATGATGATGATTATAATATATAGTTGGAAAAAATGGCCATAATCAATACTGCATTAATATATTTAATAAATAGGTATTTAAAGCTAAAAGTGTTTAAAAGACAAGTAAGATTAAATACATATATTTATTGTTGATAAAATAATATTATAAAAGAATATAAATATTTTAATTATTGTAAGTACTTAAATAGAAGATTAATATTTGATTTTAATAATATCGAATAATTATTTTAAAATCTATTATAATATCTTATTTATTTAAAAAATATTTATTTTAAAAAAATGCAATTGTTAGTTTATTTTTAGACGATGACAAGCGTTTCTTGTATTGTAAAGAACAGATGTTAGTTAAATATACACACACATGCTTGGAAGTTGTTTAGTAAAGTTGCAGAACTATTTTAAAAAATCATGTTATAAATTTATAAATAATACGTGAGTTATCACGAGATAAAATAAAGATAAATCAATGTAGAATATTAAATCTGATTTTTAAAAGTATTGCTTTAAAAATATGATGTATAAAAAAAATACTTAGTTTATTTAAAAATAATTTTATAAAAGTTAAAATTAAAATCAAATAAGAATATTTTTAAAAAATGTTTAGTGGATTTAAATAAACGATAAGGATTATTTTAAAAATTTTAATAATGTAATAAATATTAAATATTAAATAAGTCATTATTTATTTTTTTAATTTTGTGTTGTTGGTAAATATGTAAATAAGCCAGCAAGTTGATTGTTTAAATGTACCAATCAAATGAGAAGTTTCTTCCGGTATAAAAGCTTAGTTCAATTGTTAGGAGAGGACTCTGTGATTGAATTTTAAAGTTAATTGTGTTATTAAAAAATAACTAAGTAAATTTGATAGACGCTCTCAAAATCAATTTTAAAATTATAAGAGTGTCATTGTAAATAATTTATAAAAGTGTTAAATGATAGACATGCAGTGTTAACTTAATTTTTTCCCTATCGGTCATCTCTACTAAGCTCAATTTACAAGCAAATAGTCATGGGAACATCATATATAGTGAAAATATATCGGAAACTTTATACTAGAAGTATGACAAACGCTGGATTAGTTCGGAAAATTACGAGATGGAGAAAAGTAGTATTTTGGACAGTATATAATTTTAAAAGCTAATTACTATTGACTATTAGAAAATAGATATTTTAGAGAATAAAATACTTCTTTATGAAGAAAGTATTTTGCAAGCTATAAATTTAAATGTATATCTTAAGTAAAGATATTAAAAATGAAAGTAGTTTTAAAAATATTTGCCCTGTTAAGTCTTTATATTTAAGAGACTAAATGTTGACAATTTTAAAAGGCAAATAAATTGAAAATATAATTAGCTTAAAGTCTTAATATAATAAAAATTATTATATTGAAATAATCTAAACGCTGGTTGTTTAGATGAAGAAGCTTATTCTTACCTGGATATTTTGTTAAGAAATGCGCAAGTAGTACGTGGATGTCCAAGTCAATTAAAATAATTAAATGATAATTTTCCATAAACTATAGACTAATATAAGATAATAACTTTAAATAATATTTTTCAAGAACTGTATCCGGATCAGATAAACTATTTTAATTTTATTATATTTTATAGAAGAATTGATTAACTTTTATTTTGGTTTTAAAAGAACGTTTTCATTTTTCATAAACTTTTAAAAAACACGTGATGGACCGGAAAACGGAAATGGTGTTTTAGTGAATGTGTACCTAGGATTTAAGAACTATTATGGTTAAAAGAAAACATCGCTGGAATTACGTAATATGAATTCTGTTTATTTATCTAATATAAAATTTAAATATTATTAATCTATTAAAAATAAGATAGGTACATTTCTTAAAATAGTAACTAAAAATAATATAATGATTAATTGCATAAGTTTATTTTATAATTAATATAACACGGAATATGTTAAAGAATGATTGTGAGTGTAAATGTGAATTATTTTATGAAGCTGTAATTCCGAAGAATATTGGAAGATGGACTGTACATTAAATCATTATTGATGGTAAAAATTGTATCATAATAATAATAATTTTGATGTATTTAATATGTTTTTTTTCTTTAGATCAACCAAAATGATATGTTATTGTTGAATGGATGTATAAGTATTTTAAAAATATACACACATTATATTGGCAGTAACAGTTTTATTTAAATATGCATAATTTGAATTTATGATATAAATATGATACAACATTACATAAGAAGCTTAGAAATAATTATATGATTCTTTCGTAAATAAATTTTGATTTTTATTTTTATTATTATTATGTTGGAGTATTAGAATTATATTTATTATTCATACAAGTAATTATTTTATTTCAAGTTAGGAAGAGATCTCAAAGTCTATATTTTATTTTTATTTTATTGGATAAATTAAGTTAAGTTTTATGTAGAAGTTTATGTTTGAATTAAAGGTTTACTGAATATAGATGACGTAGTATAAATAGTTTGGATAATTAGTATTTATTTAAAGTTGAAGGTTGTTTTCCCGTAATTTTAAATAAGTTTTAGAGGATGTTTTGTAGATAAAAGTTTATTAAGAAGGAGTAGAATAACACATAAAGTAAAGTAATAATTTCACATAGAAAAGAATCATAGAATTTATCTAATATAATGCTTTATGAATTTGAAATTGATGAATAATTTAATTATTATTTTAACAGTACATATATGTAATGCATATTTGATAAAACATGTAGCATAAATTGCATTAAATGAAATATAAAATTATAATCAGTTATTTATTATTACATTATAAAGATACATTAGTTTTATATTATGCTATTAGAGTAATGCTGATATTAAAGTGAACACATACTAGTACATGATGAAATGAATAACAGTAATATTTAAGTGATGTAGCAATTTAATTAATAAAGTTTAATTGTTTACATATGCTACATGAATATTGTTTACATAAATTTTTTCTGTGTAATGATTGAATTTACTGATGCTTATTTAAAGTCTAAGTTTGAAAACATACTTCAATGTTATTAGTACAGCATTTTAAAGAATGTATAATTACTTATTAGGAGTATGAGTTAATAACAGTGTAAACATATTGTATTATTATTTTCTTATTTTATTTTCTTTGTTTTCCTAATTTTGAACTGTAAATATTGTAAATAAATTCTTAGTTGAAGTTAATGTAAATAAATTTGTTTAATTTGTTTTAAAAGTGTGTCGAGTTCATTATTTTGCACCACAGCATTTGACAACAGATAATTTGAATAAACATAATATTTGCACAATATGAATTTATTATTATTATTTAGAAACAAACACAATATTTTCTTGATATCATTTTATAAGAATTGATTGACATTAACATATAATATTATTATGGTCATAGGATAATTATAATGCACATTATAAGAGTACAATATTATTTATTGCCACAGATTATTAAGTTGTAAGATTTTGATCTATTCTAAAATTAAGATACTATATGAAAATAAAAGATAGACATGTTATTATTATTTAATGATTGATGATATAATAGGAATAGATAAGGTTAAGTTATACCCTAAGAGTATTATTATTATTATTATTATTAAAATAAGTTAGGTGTATTTAGGTTTGATATAAAATCCCATATCATACTTATTTACATGAGTTATCATTACTTTAAGATAATTAGAAGAACCTGAGATTATTTAATTATATTTTAAAAATTAAAAGTTAAGATTTATTTATTTTATTATTATTAAAGATAGTTTATTTTATTTAAAAGCCATAAGAATGCTGTAGAGGTAGTAGTAAGTTAATAAGGATGTGACAGTATTCTTATGCCATTGAGACAATGTCTTGGAAGATATTGACTCAATGTAAATCTACTTATTACTTTGTAACTTTACTTCACAGTCTCATGATTTTAATAAATACTTATTTAATTAGTACATACTATAGAATTATATTGATTTTGATAATTAATAATAAATTTAAGTAGAATATGATAATATAAAAGTATATTAAAGATAGATATGCAAATTTTAATTAAGCATTATAATTTAATTGAGCTAGTTGTATTTCAAACTATATTATACATCGAGAAGTAAGGGTACAATATATATATATATATATATATATATATATATATATATATATATATATATATATATATATATATATATATATATATATGCACTAAGACACAAAAATAATTACTAGCATGTATAAATGATTGTTTTATATATAAAAGATCATGTGGCTATTTAATTTTCTATCTGTTCAATATTTGTTTTGTGAATATTTAAAATAATAATTCATATTGTGTTCAGTAATGCATGATTTTACCAAGCTAACTTTTTACTGATTTCATTTGATGGTTAATCAGGTAGTAATTTGTTTATTCAAATTATTTTTTTCTGGTTCAAATCCAGCCAATATTGGGATAATCCCTGAGTATATAGACTGACATAGTAGAGACAATTGATAGTGGTGTTAAATAACAGATTGGCATAGTCATAGCTATGATTGCTTAAACCTGTGCCTGATATTAAATAATAGGTTGGTATAGCAAAGCCAGTACATATCTCTGAGTAATATAATATAACAGATTAGTATTTTGGTTTTGCATAGGACAGAATTAATAATGGTACTGTGAAACACTTCTCCAAATGGAATGCCAATGATGCAATGGGGTTATATGTATGTTGTGCCATTACAATTTAGTCATTAGCTAAACTTATCCTAATGTGCATGAAAGAAAATGTGGAATAAAAATCATCATCACATTTTTATATAACAATAAAGGAATCTGTAGGGCACCCCAAGTTTAAACCCTACCAGATCCAGTTCTAAAAGCTTAAGACAGAGAGAGAGAGAGAGAGTGGGGCCACAATTATATTCTTTATTTGTTTATATGTTGATAGAAAGGTAATACACACATTTAAACTATTCAATATTTAATTTTTCTGTTAAAAAGCAAAGTTACACATATATAGGTAGTGTATGTGTAAACTATTGAATTGTTTTATATTTCAGATATTAAACTTTCTTTAAAACTAACCTATGCTTGATCAATTCTAATATCTTATTCTGTTTCTATTTTTGCTTTTCTATAATTGTAATTTGGATTTAAAAGTTAAAAATTTAATTTTAAATATTAGGGTTATACTTACTAAGCTAGCAATTGGATTATTTAATGTCAGTTTATACATGATTTGAATGATGGAGTGTGTGTGCTACATCACATAAATATATCTACATTTATTAAATATTGAGAAAAAAAGAGGAAAGTCTGTTATATTGTTTTTTTTCTTGCTCAACAATTTTTTTTGTATTATAAGGGTTGTTTTTCTGTTAAAAAACTTAGAGACGATGTGAGAAGTCTAATTTTAAAAATGTCTCATCTTAAGATCAAAAGAAAGAAGCTCAAATTTGAGATGTTACATGGGTGTAAAAAATAAGGATTAAGTCTATTTTTTCCTTCAAAACAAAAGTTTGTCTAAAAATCAGGATACTGAGATTTTTTATACTATTCAACTAAGAAATGATTTGGTTGAAAATAAGTTATAAATCTAATTAAAAGAGGTGGACAAAAATAGAAAAAAATCAGATATAAAAGCAGTCTGGAAAATCAGTTGATATTGTGAGAGAGGCTTTTTAAAAATTATTGAAACTAAAGAAGGCAAACATTTTTAATTCTGCTAGATAACCTTTTTTTTTTTAAATCATTTTTTTTTAATATCAAGTTTTGAATATTGAAAATATAAGGATGGCGGGCTAGGAAAAATATATATTTTTTCATCTGTCTACCAGACTCATCATCAGCTAGCACATCATATAGGAAAGAAAAGATGTTTGTCTGAAAAATAATATTCTACACCTTTCAATTGACCGAGAGAAATAAGATGTTTTTAAATAGAAATAAGAAAACATTCATCTGCATTTGAAGGCGATCAGGAAAAGAGTAATCTACTGATAAATATTAAATCATCAAGTCTAATTAATTGTTCCAGTAACTGAGTTTAAACCCAGAAAATTTATATACATGAAAACAACTGCTGTACTTCATCCACTAAAAGAATCATGCTTGACAGGAAGAGAAGAAAAGTTAATATAATGATTTCCAAATTGTCCACTAAAGAAAATAACCTCAATAGAATCATCATCATCAAATAATTATACACCTCAAGAAAGAGATAGTTCCGAAGAAAAACGTAAATGGTAGATGCAAAATATAGACATTGAACAAGATAGGTTTGACTCATTGTAAGTCGCTACAAAGAACTGGTAGTAGAAATTTTTTTTATATATTTTCTTTATAATATCAGAGACTTAGTAAAATTTTAGCAACAGAGTGGTATATTTTTGTTTAAAGAACTTTTAAAACAACCAAGATCAATTGAAACCAAGAATTTCTTAATAATGATTTTGTATGTGCCAAAATTATGATTGTTTATTGATTTACAATTATGAAATATTATTAATGTGTATAATGATTTTTTTTATTGTATTATTATTTTGGTTTTAAATAATATTTTGGTTTTTATGGGGTAAACACACACATACATAATAATACTTTATCTGTGTATAATTGTGAGTGAATGTAAAGGAATAAGCAGTATTAAAATATTAAATTATTTTGTCTTAAGAAAGTATAGGTTTCAGAGTGTAGAAGGGAGAGGGATAGAAAAATGATTTAAAATTTGTTTCTAAAACTTGCTCTTTCCAATTTTACTAACATTTATTTTTTATCATTCTGCTTGACACGTTAGATTATAAAGTATGTGTGCCAATGAGTGAATATTTTTTTTTTATGAAATACTTTTCTGGTGGATGGAACATTTTAACAAATCGGTTATCCAATTTAATACCATATACATTTGATGGGAAAGGGGAAAGAACTTGAAATTAATCTGAAGATTGCAATATAATCAATTATTATTGTTATTATTATTCATATCAATTTTCATGTTTATCTATAAATTTTCATGTAGATATTAGTAATGCATTAATAAATGTTAATTTGTTTTATTAAACGAGGCGTATATATTTCATTAAGAGTAGTCTTTATTAAGTATGGTTATTCATCATCAAGGTGAATATTAGCTATTTAAGTTCCAATTAGATATACTAAAATTAAGCAATTGTTATGAATTTCTTTATAAAAATTAGGTTTATGATTAGGCTTAGTCCTAAAGCTGTGGTTGAAACCATTATCGTTATCATTATCATCATCGTCATCATCACGTTTTAATTAATGAGCTGTTTAAATGTTTAAAGGCCATAAATAAATATTGATTTCATAGTATTTAGTGATTTCTGAATAATTATTATAACCACCATCCCCTCATCTATTTCATGCAAGGATGAGTGAATTGCCATCCTAAATTAATCATATAATCTGAGCTAGTATAACTTATAAAAAAAATATATTGAAACACATTTATTATAACCTCTAAGAAATGATTTATGTCTAATGAATTTTATATACTCCACTTTGGTTTAAGGATGTTTTATGCTTACTTAAATATTAGTGCATACATTGCTATGGGTCTAAATTCAAAATCATACATTTTGTAAGAAATAAGGTACCAAAGGGATTCAAAACTGGTACATGTGAAAAGATTATTAGATATAACTGTGTCTAGATTCAGATAATCTAGTGGCACCTCGCTAGACCATATTCACTTGGTATTTGTTTAAATATGCACTTAACATCAAACCAAGAAATGAAAGTGGATAAAATCTACTGTCTGTATACCTGAGAAGTTATTTTATTGAGTTACCAGTGTGCTCACTCACTTGATTTCCATATACCTGAGTTATAATAATTTTCCCTAATAATTTGTTTATAATTATTGATATTGTGATATCTTGAGAAATCTAATTATAGAAGTATGTTTCATTTAATCCAATGACCCTTAATATGATTGATAACTCAGTCTGATCTTTGTTTAATAGCTTATGCTCAGCAAGTTGCCTAAATAATTCTTTTCTCTTTGATATAAAAATAAAAGCTACAACAAACATTTTTCGTTTATTAAGTTATAATATTATGATCTTATATATTATAGCCACTACTCAGGTTAAATAATTCTCTTTTTCGTTTATTAAGCTAAATAATATTTATATTTGAATCTTAATTCTATTGATCTCATTATTTATGTTACAATATATATATATATATATATATATTGTAACATAAATAATGAGATCAATATATATATATATATATACATACATAAAATGTATCAAAACAACAAAATATCATATAGTACTACTGTATGAAGAGTTTGCTATTGCTACAAAAATGTATGCGCTAATCAATAATATAATAAACAATAAGTGGCAACTTTGATAAGGTTAGATAACAAAGAATTGTTGTTGGTCATTAATAAACATTATAGTTCAATATTCTTAGGTATACCCTATGATTTTAAAAAAATTATGCAATTCAAGCCAATTACCTATGCATATGTAGCATGTTTGAAATTTAGAAAATGATAAATTTAATATACTAATATATATATATAGAAATTTAATATGATATTGCATATGCTTTTCAAAAAATGTAACTTTTGTATAGAGTTGGAGAATAAACTTCTCATTAGTTCTTGTAAAGCAGTGTTGTCAACAAACTAAGACAGCAAATTCTTATTGAGACTGAATTAACCTAATACAAATACATAGCACATAAAACTGTGGAGAAACAAGTATCTAATTTAAAAGTGTTATAAAGTTAATAAACCCCCAAATGATATCAACAACATAAAAACAGAAAATACAAAAATGAAATTAAAACAAGATAGTGCCAGGAAAAATACTCCTAAATATAATAATACATTGTAATGGTAATATTTGTATATTCATGCAACAAAATCCAGAACACAGGTAAAATACACTAAAGCTGATCGAGTCTAGATGGTAAGGTCCAGAATTCAACCAACGTTCAATCCTTTCACTCTTGCTCAATGATTTAATACCTTATGGATGACATTTGTTGATGTACATTTAAACTAATATATATTTGGATGAAAATGAATTCATGAACAATAAGGACATGAAAACGAGTTATATTTTAAATAATATTAATTTAATAATAAAAAAAAAGATATTAAAACTAAAATGTACAAAATTATGCGATTGGAACATGAAAGATTACAATCACAGGTATTACATAATTAATGAGATTAGATTCTACACATTATCTTATTATAAGTGTTTAATAAAAATGATGCACAGTATTCAAGTCTACGCCTATATTGATATGTCAAATTCTAGCTCTTTTGTAGTCTGCTAAATCATATGGAACATTTTAGACAAAGTTATATAACTAATCTAATGGTGCTTCTATGGTGTCTATCTATATATAACAGATTAAGTTGAGCACGTAATCAGGCTCGGAGATATGCAGGTTAGCATGTTAACATAGATTAGGGTTTATCTTAATGCTGAATAAGCATTTAATATAAAGGGAGAGAAAACTGGTTTATTCTAGGTTTACTTATATACACTATGGCAATTATTAAAATATTAATAAAACTAAAAGGTGTGAATGATCATTATTCACAGGCTTCAGCATCAAATGCTTGGTGCCCCAAGACTGCTACAAATATGAACAATAATAGTTCAGGGAGTCAGATAAGCATTAATATTAATAATCTGACTCTTGTGTTACAGTTCTACGAGAATTGTCTTCACCTGAACTAAGTGGATAAGTGTGACCCCTACTAGTGACTCATCAAGAAGCATGCAGCAAGCAGTTAGTGTACATAACATACTTAGTAAGGACACATTCACAACCTACACATATATATAATGCAAATATGTTGAATTAACTTAGCATGCTTTAAAAATAGATAGTATCTATTTGCATATCTATACAACCCAATACTCAAGTTTAGTATTCCAAATATACTAATTAGTGAATAAATTAAATCGTAACCTAGTTTAAGATATCACCTACATTTCTAACATATATAAATCTAAGAACAAAGCACATTTAAAGGGCAATTACTGACAAAAAATTATAAGTATGCTTTGATAATATGCCTGTGCCTACTTCCTATGATGTACAGATTATATATAGAAAGTTATAATTTATAACTAGAGCTGAGAAAACTACAATTTTAACTAGAGTATTACTGACTACTATAATATTAATTCACAAAATTAATCAGTAAAATAAAAACATTCTTCACTTACTATTTGATATTATTAGTAGAGGGTAATAGTGATATATATTTTGAAGTTTGTTATTAAAGCATGTGCTACTTTTTTATAATGGTAGAATAAATATTAGACCTTCATATTCTCTGAGAATATAAATATACCTACATACCTATCCATGTTAAAGAATATATATAGTATGTAAAGTCATAAATATAAATATATATATATATAGTATTTAACATCATAAATATATATTTATATTTATATTTATGACTTTACATACTATATATATATATATATATATAGTATGTAAAGTCATAAATTAAATTGAGAGAAACTGCAAACCTCTCGTGCTCATTAGTATCTAACAGCCAATCAGATTGTAAATACAAGACAGAGAATTTAACAAGAAAAGGGTGGTACACCCTATTCTTTACTTGTCTTTCTATATATCCAAGCCAGTCTAAAGTACTTATATCTGAAAGCATGAGTATTAAATATCTTCACACTTAACTTTTCTTGTTAAATTCTCTGACTTGTATTTACAATCTGATTGGCTGTTAGATACTAATGAGCATGAGAGGTTTGCAGTTTCTCTCAATTTAATTTCAATACTGTTTGCACTTTATAAAATAAATATTATTTACATACATTACTGCAAGTTATAACATCTAAAAAAATACTGCATAGTAAATTGTAGGATTTCACACTGTATGTTTGTAATTTAAACTCAGTGAGTTAAGTGTGAAGATATTTAATATTCACACTTTCAGATATAAGTACTTTAGACTGGCTTGGATATATAAAAAGACAAGTAAAGAATAGGGTGGACCACCCTTTTCTTGTTAAATTCTCTGTCTTGTATTTATGATCTGATTGGCTGTTAGATACCAATGAGCGTGAGAGGTTTGCAGTTTCTCTCAATTTAATTTCAATACTGTTTGTGCTTTGTCAAGTAAAGTCATAAAGTATATTTTAAAATAATGTATTACTTAAATGTTAAAGTATAATAGTTTTTAAATGAGAATAAATGCTTTTTCTCATGCTTAATGAGATTAATAATTGTTAAATAAATTTATATATCTGAACAAAATTTTAGAAGTATGCATGATTTATATAAATCCATTCAATAAGGAATATTTTAAATTTCATTCCACCACATATAAATTAATAATTTTAAAAAATAATAATCATTGCAGCCATCATTGATATAAATATGATTATTTGTTAGTTTGATATGTGTTTTACTACCTAAGACTTTATAAATTATGCTCTCATTTAATTGGGATTTGTACACATCTTAACAGTTAACAAAAGTATATACTATGACAATACAAATTCATTCAGTGATGGATTTTATTTCACAAACAGCTCAATAGAATTTAAAATAATTAAAAACTATAAGATAAGTAAATAAAAAATGAATAACTAAATAAAATAATTTCGAACTTAAAATTAGACTATTATTACACTACTGAGAATGCAATTAATAATTAACTTATTGATTTCAAAATGAATAAAATGTTTACAAAAATAATAATTTTGTAAATTATATGTAGCAAAGCATAAAATATTTAATATGTATAACCAATGTATTTCAGATACTAGGGATCCTTAATGGTTTACTTTTGATTTTAACCTGGGAATATGTTCTAATTAAAAGTTTTATAATTGAAATAGGACAAGATAAAACTGTATTTAAAAAAGTAAACGTAATGATATGAAATTAAAATCCTTATAAGTTCTAAATTGTTGGCAATTATTTTTTAAAAATGATCTGGAAAAGATATTCTGAAAAGTTCAGTTTATGAATAATTAAATAAAGTAAAGATACATACCAATTAAAAAAAACTTGAATTATTTTGTAATTAAGGTATTTTTCATAATCTGTTTATGGATGGATCACAAAAAAATCAGAAAAACAACCTGTAATTAGCATTAAAGTAAACAATTTTTTATTATTTTTAAGTGTGAAGGCTTCAAAATTGGATTAATGTTGTTACCAAGCATCAAGGAAACTGTATAAGAAATTAAGACTGATATAATTCATGTATTCATTTATTCTTTCCCATATTTTCAAAATCTTTCAGCATTCCTCCCCCTCATACTCCTAGAGAGTACATAAACTGTAGTGCAATATAAGCTAGAGTTAGAGAAGAAAATTGATATAAGTATGACAAATCACTGCATTTAGGTAATAACTACCTGTACAAAGATGTTATATACATAGAAAGTAATTTTTAGTGCTAACTTGCTTCTAGCCATGATAAAACTTCTTTATAAAGATAACTGACTGCATGCAGAAGTCTTAACATTACTGAAACTACGCTACACCTCACAGTTAATAGCGTGACAATGATCATGTAAAAACTAATCTGTTTGACTTTCCATATGCTCAGTTGTTCAAAAGTTTTATTAGCAAAGTTTCACTCACTTCAAAATTGAACATTAATCCCAAATGGAACTGATTAACTAACTAACATGTGATATAGCTAAATAATAAAAAGCTACTATACCAAAGACAAATATGCAGTTTTAAAAAAATACCTGGACATTAAGCTTACTAATTATTAAACCTCAATACAACTTTCGATGTATATAATTAAAATATAACTAAACCTATATTAATATTTCTTATTATACTTGTAAAAAATGTTTTGAATTTATTTTATTCTTATATGTTGATTTTATTTACTAGATCTTGTATTTAAATTTTTTTAATTGTTATCTTGATTAAAAAGCTGTATTACATTCTTATGGAAGGTTATGGGTAAAAGCTGAAGTCTCTTTGAATTATTTATGAATTTACGATTGTGATTGATATTGAGATTGTCTAAATGTGAACTGGTTTTAATGATATATATATATATATATATATATATATATATATATATATATATATATATATATATATATATATATATATATATATATATATATATATATATATATATATATCATGTTAATATCTAAAAAATAGTATGCCAAATAACAAGTAAAGTAGATTAATCAAAGCTAAATAAACATAGACGATTTTTATACATTAGTGGTTTTTATTTTTGCTTCTTGGGTTTTATCTGATATAAGTATTTTTTTTTATTATTTAAATCATTTTAATCAATTATTTTTGTTATTTAAAATTAAATTTAATATCTATGATATTCTTATTTAATATTACATCATTTTCTCTGTGTAATTAAATAGCAAGTTCATCAATGCTAAGAGTACTTACGATCTAGGCTGAATATTTGTTCTAATGTTAATAGGAAAGAATTAAAATATGACATGAAGATATTAATTTGTAATTTGATGTATTCTGATTGTAAATAAAGGTATTAGATGATGCATATCTTAATCTGAAAAATTGACGATGATCAGCATATATAACCCATTTTTTAGAGTTCTTCAATATAACTTTTACAAAATGGAAATGCTTGGGTTGATTATCATTATTATCGCTTAATATTTATTGAGAACTGAGTTCAGAATCTCTATGTTTTATAATGTTACATAGACAATTATATTAAGGTAAGGAATCAAGGATTAAAATATATCCTTGCTCATCTATTCAGTTATTCATTTTTTATACTTTTATAATGATGACTAATGCAATGGTTTAAATGTATATCCCACATACTTTTCTTCCATTACAATATATATATATATAAACTAATTATATATATATATATATATATATATATATATATATATATATATTAGTTTCCAACCAGTAACCACCTAAACATTCACAGTAAATATAGTAACCAATATTTCTAACTGCTGTCAAGGCAACCTTCACATCTTTTAATAGCAAGAATGGAAATCCATTCTTACTAATGGTCCATTGAATATATATGGACACTTAAAGATTGCAACTTGACTACAGAGTATGAAATATTGTTACAATGAAGTTTAAATAAACCTCTTTAAACATGAAATAAACATGTCACTATAATGCAGACTAATAAATAGTCATCTAAAACATTACTTAATGCAATACTTTTAAATTGCCCCATGTATTATTTAGAAATAATAAGCGAAATAGTCCCTAAAGCTAATCTGGGATAATGATGTAATTAGTTTCCAACCAGTAACCACCTAAACATTCACAGTAAATATAGCAACCAATATTTATAACTGCTGTCAAGGCAACCTTCACACCTTTTAATAGAATATATATATATATATATATATATATATATATATATATATATGTTAATTCTAATATTTTCAAAGATAAAAGATGTCATATTATTATTACTATTTGCAGAATATTCTGTGTAGTGAAAAAGCTAAATGCTGACGTTTCAGTACAATATCAAGTACCTTCCTCAGAGCGTCCTCTTTCTCAAATCATAAGAATGCACGTGAGATGTAAAACCGTTTTTATCATTTTCTTTCTCCTCATAATTAAATTCTATTGGTTGAGAAGTTTTAAAATTTATTTTCTCTTCCAATAGCTTCTTCCAAATGTTGTTAATCTTCTTTAATTCACACCTTTCATTTATGCTCTAGGGCCTTTTAAAAATCTCTATAGCTTCTCTTAGCAATCTCTGGTCATATTGTTCAATTTTTGCTAAAATATTTGTTTTTTCAAAATTGATATCATGATTTGTTAATTTTATATGAGAATAAATAGCTGATGAACTCTGTATTGCTCTTTTATTAAGTGTCCAAGTCTCAGATCCATAAATAAGAACTGGCAAAACACATTTATTAAAAACCTTCTCTTTCAAACACATAGGCATATTTCCTTTTAGTATCAAGTTATTTCTACCAAAAGCACTCCAACCAAGTTTAATTCTATGATTAATTTCATCCATCATATTTCCATCTGTATTAATAATCTGACCAAGGTATTTGTAACTGTTAACTTCTTCTAACTCACCATAATCAATCTTTATTTTTATATTTTGAGAAAATCCATTAAACATGACTTTAGTCTTTTTAACATTTATCTTTAGTCCTACTTTCCTACTTTCATCTGATAACTCCTGCAACATTTCCTGTAGCTCTAAAGCATTATTTGAAAAAACAACTACATCATTTGCAAAATCTAAATGACTTAAATAATCTCCATTTACTTTCACTCCTTTAGCTTTCCATTTTAATCCACAAAATACTTCTTGCAGCACTGCTGTAAAAAGTTTTGGAGATATGGAGTCACCCTGTCTTACACCCTTTTCAATTTTGATTGTTCTACTATCATTATGTAATCTAATTGTTGCTGTTGCATTTTTATAAATATTCTTCAAAATATGACAATATCTTGGATCTACACTTCGATGATCCAATGCTTTAATCACTGAAGAAATGTTTATAGAATCAAATGTCTTTTCATAGTCTACAAATCCTAAGCATAATGGCAACTCATATTCATTTGTCCTTTCTATAACTTCTCTCAATACTTGAATATGATCTACTGTACTAAAACCACTTTTAAATCCAGCTTGTTCTCTTGGTTGGTGGAAACCCAGTGTTTTCTGTAGACGAATTGTAATTATCTTAGTAAAAAATTTGTATAAAACTAATAAAAGACTGATATGTCTGTAATTTCTAATGTCTTCTTTATCACCTTTTTTAAATATTAATATTAATACTGCATTCTTCCAATCATCTGGTACATCTTTATCATTTAGACATTTGGTATATAACTTTGCTAAAATTTCTTCTATTTCTTCACCTGCTTCTTTTAATATATCAATTTCAATTCCATCATTACCTGGAGCCTTCCATTTCTTCATAAATTTAATTGCATGTCTCACTTCCTCATTCAAAATTCTGGGCAATTCGGAAGATGTAATAGATATAGGAGGTACTTGTTCTTTATTACTACATAATTCTTGATAAAAATCTTTTACCAATTTCATGATGTCATCTCTCTTTTTAGTAACAATTCCTTCTTTTTTTCTTATTGCAGATATAAATTTCATACCAATACCAAAATGTTGTTTTACACTCTTTAGACTTTTATTCTCTTCTACAGCTTTTCTTGCTAGTTCACAATTATATTTTTTTATATCATTTTCAACTCTTTTCCACACCATTTTACAAGATTCAAGATATTCTATCTTTTTTAATGCATCATTGTTGTATATCCTCATATTCCTTCTTTTCTTCATAAATTCTCTAGTCTCAGTAGAAATTTTATTGGTCAATAGTTGCTTTTTTCTACTAGCTATCTTCATTGCAGTTTTTAAAAGTGTATTGCTTATTTTCCTATTAGTGTCATTCAAATCTGAATCATGTTCAAAATCTACTAATACTTGAAGCCGATTTGTAAGTTCTAATTTAAATTTATTAGAATGTTTCTGAAGATTAGGAATATCAACTGTAAATATTGTTTTTCTTAATAATTTTTGTCTCTCTAGTTTTGCAATAACATGTATCTTACCTCTTACTAATCAATGATTACTTCCTGTGTTAAATTTATTAAGAACATTACAATCTTGAAATATGTATTTTTGGTTAGTCAAAATATAATCCAATTCTGTCGTATCTTCATTTGGATTCTTCCATGTCCATTTCCTTTTCACATTTTTCTCAAAAAAGAATTCATAATATAAAGTTTTTCTTTTCCTGCAAACTCCACAAGTCTATGTCCTCTCTCATTTTTATTACCATAACCAAAATTACCTACAGCATTTTCATCTTTCATTTGTTTACCAATTCTAGCATTAAAGTTTCCCATAACAATTTTAAAATGTTGTTTACTCTGATCAAAAGCCTTTTGTACATCTATATCAAAACCTTCTATAACTTCATCACTATGAGAACTTGTTGGGGCATAAACCTGAATTATCTGCATTTGGTATCTGCTATTTAGTTGTAAAACTAATCTTGCCACTCTGTCTGATACACCATCAATCTCCACAATGTTATTCTTACATTTTTTATTTATAATGAATCCTACTCCACTTGTATTTTCAATATTTGTGCTTTTATAGTAGAGTATATGTCCACTTTTTAAATCAATTGTTTTTTCACCTTTTCTTCTAACTTCACAAAGTCCAATAATGTCCCATTTAATATAAGACAGTTCTTCTTCTAACTCTTGCAATATTCCTTCACTTGAAAGTGATCTGCAGTTGTAAGTACCTAAATAAAAAGTCATCATCAAATGACAGCCTGAATCCACAACCAGGGAATTCTTATCACTCTCCACCTTCGACCACCAACTGCTGCCTTGGTTGGTGATTTTACAGCCTCCTGGGAATAAGGGCCATGATTTATTTTTGTCTGTCATGATTGTATATATTGAAAAAATATTCTTAAAATTGGAGGTAAAAAGCCAATAAACTCACCACACTGGCTAATGCATGTTGGTGAGCAGCCCATCCATGTTTGTATACTATATGAATAATCACATAGTAATAACAGCTGCAATGACAAAAACGTATGGAGTGGACATTAGGAATTTGCCCTGCTCGGTTCCTTTAACCGTTTGAATGCCTGACTCATCAAAAAATGAGAAGATTTGATGTCACTCTAAATCAGCTACTTTTTATCCCACGTATACATATTATACGTCATTCGAAAGAAAATCAAAAGTTCTATAAGATGGTGCCCTCTTCAGAATTATTTTACAAGTAAAAAATCAATAAAAATGACCATATATGTCAAACAATACCAAAGCACCACCTACTCACAACCTTTTTTTGAATCTTATTGGCTGTCTAACTTTTGTCAAAAAGGGAAATGGCTGCCAAAAAGTAAAAAGTTACGTTCGTTTTGATTTTTATTACGAAAATGATAAACGAATGTTTACAACATTTTAAACAATATTTGAATTGAATTACAAATTATTATTGATAAAATAATACTAAAAATCAAATTATTTTAGAAAAATAGTTAAGATATTACCAAGAATTATTTATTTATTGCTACATATTTTCATAATGTTAAAGTGAAAAAAAAAGATTGCCGACGCAATGTTTTTTGGTTGGTTGAATAGCGGTTACTTTTATTTCACTGCAATTGAATATTTTTTAAATTATAAATCAAATTTTATTTTTGAAAAGACTTTCATTTACTTTCGTAATCTGACAATTTAGTAATATACTTTTTACAAATGAACTAACGTATTTATATTATTAAAAGTGAATCTATTTTAACAATAGATTTTGTTAAAGTTGTGAGTTGGCCAATGAAAAGTTTTGATTTTTAACTCATTTGGCCAATTAAATAATAATCATTGAAAGGGTTAAGGCCTCCAAGAGGAATCAAAGGGTCTTCTTTCAGTTAATAGTAAACTCCTTTCTGCAGTCATATATATATATATATATATTGTGCCCTTTTCTATAGGTCAGTAATAGTTCATAACAGTCAATTACTAAAAATTTTAAATTTTAGAATGTTCTTTTGATTTATTAATTATAGTTTGTCAATTATGTTATAAAGTACAATTTGAAGCTAAAGAAAATACGTAGTATATAAAATTATAGCGAATCATTTAAAAGTAGTTAAGTAAAGCTTAAAATATTGTTGTATATGGTTGTAAAAGCTGGCCATATTAAATAACTCAGCTATAAATATTAAAAGTATGTTTAATAAGCTCAATTTTAATAGTTGTAAATGTATAGATAAATAAATGTTATACAGTATTTAAATTTATAAACTATGTTTAATAATCAAAATTAATATGATATATTTTAAAAATAAACTTTATGGTGGTGAAAATTGTATTTAATTCTATATTTTCTAAATTGTTCTTCCAAATTTTTTATAATTATTTTATATAATATAATAAGTGTATCAATTTTATAAATCTGGGCAGAGAAATAGATTAAAAATCGTCTGTCAAAGTTATTAATCATGTGACTTATATACCACATACTTTCACACACGTGCTTGTTTGTATTTAAAGTAACGAAGTTTAAAATATTTTAAAAGTTATATTATAGAATTCGGATGGAATTGTCACCTAGCAAATAATAATAAATATTAAGTTAACTATCATATGTAATGTTTTAAATAATGTAATAAAGACGAATACAGTTAATAAAAAAAATAAATATTTTGTTTAAATAAAAATAGATAAATGGAATAAGTTATTAAAATTGTTTTAAAAGTTATTTTAAATGTTTAAATAGCTTTAATAAAATAATAATTTATTCAAAAGTAATATTTTAAATAATATACATCATAATTTTTTATTTTCAAATATAATTCTGCTATAAACTGAAAATATGTAAATTTGTTCTCAAGTTAAAGTAAGAATCAACTAATCAAATGAGGTATTCTTACAGACTATAAATATGAATTGCACGGGGGTATAAGAGGAGATTAATAATGTATTGAAACCAGAGAAAGGTAAATTATAGCTATCGAAGAGATAGTACTTTAAAATTTTTATTTTAGTCAATTTTTTTTAATACTTTCTTATAACTTTATTTGCAAAAAACTAATTGATAATTTTAAAGTATTTTGCAAAAGAGAGTTTAAAAAAAAAATATATTTAGAAACTTTTTGAAAATGATTTTCTAGTTTTTTAAAAGTTACTTGCCAGGATTATTTTATCTGAAGTTTAACCTAAACTACGCAATAGAGATGGATATACTACGAAAGAAAATATGTTTAAATTATAATACAGCTCTATTTATGCTTAACCGGAGGATTATTCTAACTCATATAAAAATAATTCGGACATTGTGCTACAAGCTTAAACAGAAAACTATTTGCCATCTAAAAAAATTTGTGAAGCATTATTTATAATCTTATCCAGGAGTTTTTTTTTTTTTAAAAAAAGAACAAGACATTTATATCGTATGAGTTATCATAAAATATAATGAAAGAAATAGAATGTTTAGTCCTTTTTGAAGGAAAACATTTTTTTTTATATATATATTTTACAAGAAGTAAAAAGAACTTATTAAGAAATAAAACCTATATAAAAAATGAACATATAGTAGATAAATAAAGGATGGATCCATGACAATACAAATATTGTGTAAAAGTTTACCGGATAACTTAAGTTAATTTGAACAGAGTGATGCATCAGAGAATATTGAATAAACTTCGTAGGAATAATTCTTTAATATTACAGTTTAATAATTTTCATTCTGAATAGTAAAGACCCAGGATTATTTTCTATAAATTTTACTAAATGGATTAATAATTATTTTTATTTTTAAACTTTAACGAGCTTGGAGGAGAACATTTTAAAACTCTAGAGAAAATAATAAACATTTTTGGATTTTATCATGAACTATGGTCAAGTGAAGACGTAATTATAGTTTTAAATTTTTATTTTACTAACTTAGTTAAATGTAAATTTTTCTATTTATAAGATTAGGAAAACATAAAACATTAATTTGTTAATAACATAAAATTTATAATATAATCTAATAATTTAGATAAGAATATTTTTAAATAAAACGTATGGATGTGTTTTTTCGTTTATGTATGCAATGTTTTTCTATATCCAGTGGATGGAAGAAGCCTACTATAAATGATGACCAGATAAAAAGGGTTATTTCGTAATAATAATAACTATTAATAATTTATAATGTATATTTTGTTTTCTTTAGATCATCTATGAATCTAAGAATGAAGTGTAAAAGTTTTAATTATATGTAACGCATTTTCATACAACATTTAAAAAAAAAACATTATGAGATAGGATTGATTTAAAAATATGCATACGACGATTATTTTTTTTTTATATATTAGTGATATAATCCAACATAATAACAAATAATTGTGATTCTTTAGAACTTTCATGTTATTGGATATTCAAATATTGTCTAAGTAGATTGTATATGATAAACAGAGCAAAACTCTCCATACAGTATTGCCACCTGTGCTAAACAGAGTAATCAATGGATGCCAGAAGGCTTGTGCATAAAATCCCTATCTAATGCCTACTCATCCAATATCCCCAGACTAGTTTCTGGCTTGTGGCCTTCGTCAGTGAGGAGCTTTGGATCTGAGAGCACTGCATCTAGATCTTAGGATCTAATGCAACCCTCTAGCAACCACCTTTTATCTCTACTTAACTACAAAACTATGAGAATGAAATTGAAAACAAAAAATATTTTCAATCTAAGCTCAATAGCTTATATAGTCATATGGGTCTGAACTCAGTTCAGCACCCATACATTTTGATGTCTTTGGCTCTTTTACAACCATAGCCACCACTATCCTATCCTATTAGGCAGGATTGGTGTTAAACCATTAAGCATCACATGATCACATTTCCTATACTAGCACATCAATTGTTGATAAACAGAGCAAAACTCTCCATACAGTATTGCCACCTGTGCTAAACAGAGTAATCAATGGATGCCAGAAGGCTTGTGCATAAAATCCCTATCTAATGCCTACTCATCCAATATCCCCAGATTAGTTTCTGGCTTGTGGCCTTCGTCAGTGAGGAGCTTTGGATCTGAGAGCACTGCATCTAGATCTTAGGATCTAATGCAACCCTCTAGCAACCACCTTTTATCTCTACTTAACTACAAAACTATGAGAATGAAATTGAAAACAAAAAATATTTTCAATCTAAGCTCAATAGCTTATATAGTCATATGGGTCTGAACTCAGTTCAGCACCCATACATTTTGGTGTCTTTGGCTCTTTTACAACCATAGCCACCACTATCTAGATGCAGTGCTCTCAGATCCAAAGCTCCTCACTGACGAAGGTCACAAGCCAGAAACTAGTCAGGGGATATTGGATGAGTAGGCATTAGATAGGGATTTTATGCACAAGCCTTCTGGCATCCATTGATTACTCTGTTTAGCACAGGTGCAATACTGTATGGAGAGTTTTGCTCTGTTTATCAACAATTGATGTGCTAGTATAGGAAATGTGATCATGTGATGCTTAATGGTTTAACACCAATCCTGCCTAATAGGATAGTGGTGGCTATGGTTGTGAAATAGCCAAAGACACCAAAATGTATGGGTGCTGAACTGAGTTCAGACCCATATGACTATATAAGCTATTGAGCTTAGATTGAAAATATTTTTTGTTTTAAATTTCATTCTCATAGTTTTGTAGTTAAGTAGAGATAAAAGGAGGTTGCTAGAGGGTTGCATTAGGTCCTAAGATCTAGATGCAGTGCTCTCAGATCCAAAGCTCCTCACTGACGAAGGCCACAAGCCAGAAACTAGTCTGGGGACATTGGATGAGTAGGCATTAGATAGGGATTTTATGCACAAGCCTTCTGGCATCCATTGATTACTCTGTTTAGCACAGGTGGCAATACTGTATGGAGAGTTTTGCTCTGTTTATCAACAATTGAGGTGCTAGTATAGGAAATGTGATCATGTCATGCTTAATAGATTGTATATTAATTAAACATATGGAATAATGAAGTAAGCAAACTTTTCTTATGGAACAGTGAAATTGTTTTAAACTATCAATGAATTTTATTTATTGTTTTGTAAATGCAGATAGTTATTTATCGATGTAAGAAGTGGAAAATCTTGAGAAATAATGTTGAGATAGTGGCTTGGAAGTACTATAGTTAGCAGGAAACCAAGATGATGTATTTTTAAAAAAATAGGATATGATAAGGAATAGAAATAATATTTAGTCTTTATGTGGTTATCAGCATAGTTAATAAAGCCCTATGACTGATACACATTTTATTTGGACAGTGTTTTATATGTCTTTAAATATTTGATGTTTTAAATAAAGCTGAAGAAGTAGCTTTAACATCGTTCATGTATTAGAGGTTATTAGACAGGTAAAGGTCATACCTCTTTGCACTGTGCCATGATTTTTTGAGATATATTAAGAGTGATACTCTAGCTTTCTTCCTTAAATCCTATACATCTGTTTCGCTATCTTTATTTCATGTAACTGCATCGTTCAGTAAGATATTTTGAAAAGAAATGATAAATAATTTAGAACTTAGGTTATGCTATCGTTTTGTATAAGATTGGTTTATTTGCTTAGAAGGAATAGAATTTTATAACTTAAAATTGAAGGTCCAGTGAATCCTAAGTGAATGAAAAGAATCATAGAGTATATTTTGAATTTATTTTCGGAAATGAAATATAAATTTTTAAAATAGAGTATCTAAACAAGATATTTGCTTTAGAATGTTGATTATTTTTGAATGCTTTATTTTTTTTTGAAGAAAAATAAGTATTGCATATTTTTAAAATACAATAGTACAAAGTAAATTATATAAACAATATGCATAGTATATATTTTTTTTGTTTATTGAATAAAACACTAAAATCTAGTACTGAATTTTGGATGAATATTTTATGTAAAATCTTTGACTTTGCAAGATGAAATTTTTTTTAAATATTTTGAGAAATCCATACTCATTATAAAGTTAATTTTGTTTTTTTTTTGTAGAATGTTTTCCTATGAATTTTTTTTTTAAAAATAGGATAGTTTAATAATATTAAGGATGAAATATTTTGCTAATAAAATAAATAAATATATTTGTAATAAGTTAACCATAATGAGAAATCAAATAGTAACATTTTATATTTTGTCTTAAGTATAAATAAAGATATAACTAAACTATAAACTATTTTTTATATAACTTAGTAGATAAAAATGTAAGATTAAAATAAGGGTATCCATTGTAAATAGTGTACATAAATTGTTTATTTTATTTGTTGTTGTTAATAAACTTTGTTAAAATTTGTTTTTCAAAATTTTTGTGTCTTGATTGTTTATTTCTCCACTTCACTGCATGAAATCACAATATATTCATAACAATTGAAACAAAAATATAATTTTGCACAAAAAGATAAATAGAGAGTTATATTTAAGAATTTAAATATTTTATTGGTATTCTTTTAATTAAATAATTATAATTTTACATTGTTTTATTGGTCATAAATCAGTTATCACAATAGTATACTGAATTATATGCTATCAGTTGCCACACATCCTTTGTTTATCAGATTATCAGATGCTACCACGTATTTATTATATCATTACATGAAGATAAAAGATTATATAAAATTATTGTATTATTTTATTATGGTAATAAAATTATAATAAAAGAAAAGATATCCAGTAGTAGTTAAACAATGAAGAATATTATTATTATTATTATTTATTATTATTAGTTTAAGTGTAGTAGATTATGACATAAAATCCCTTCTCATATTTTACTACCGTATTTTTAAATTAACTTAGAATAAACTTTATGAACTTGAGATTATTTTATTGAGTTAGATTATTACGAATAGAAGATTAAGATTTAATTATTAGCTTAATCTTAGTGAGTAGAAGTTATTAAAGTCGTAAGAATACTATGAGTTTGTTATTTGAAATAGTAATAAGGGGGAGGGTAGTGTTCTTATGCCATTGAGGTAGTATCCTGTGGGATATTGGCTCAATGTAATCTATCTTGTCACCTGTATTTTCACTTCAAGTCTCATGAAAATATTAAATATTTATTTAATTTATTTTTATAAACTGAACCTTATTCGTATTTTAAATTTGAGCTAGTAAAACATTTTAATTTTAATGCTGAATATTTTATTTATTAATTATTAACTGAGCTAGAACCCATTTTATTTTATATCATATATTATCTGGAAGTGAAGATGCACAAGATCAAGGTTAGAATATATATATATATATATATATATATGTCTAAACTTTATTGACACACACACACATATATATATATATATATACATCATATATATATATATTGTGCCCTTTTGTATGGGTCACCATTTAAGTTTTGTGCTAATCTAGTAGAAAATTTTAAATTTAAGAAGTATTTTAAAATGTGTGATGTTGACTTTGCTTGTGGTAATGTTACCATAAGTTTAATTAAAGCAATCTATGAGTATTTGATATGTGAATTGTGTTGATATTGAGAAGATATTTAAAAATGATGATGATTATGATGTAATACTGCATTAATAAATTTAATGACAAATGTTTAAAGCTAAAGTATTTAAAAGACAAGTTAAAATTAGACAAAGATATTTATTTAATTTAAAATATATGTTAAAAGTGAATAGAAATATTTTAAATTATAAGTACTTAAATTGAGATTAATATTTGATTTTAATCATATCAAATAATTATTTTAAAATCTGATGTAATATCTTATTTATTTTTAAAAATAAATATTTATTTTAAAAAAGCAATTGTTAAGTTATTTTTAGATTATGGGAAGCGTTTCTTGTATTGTAAAGACAGATGTTAATTAGAGATACACACACACATGCTTGGAAGCTTTCTCATAAAGTTGCAAAAACTATTTTAAAATTATGTTGTGAAATTTATAAATAATACGTGAGTTATCACGAGATAAAAATAAAGATATTAATGTAAAATATTAAATCTGATTTTTAAAAATATTGTCTTAAAAATATAACGTATTTAAAAAGATTTAGTTTATTTTAAATGATCTTATAAAAGTTAAGATTTAAATTAAGTGAGAAAGAATATTTTAAAAAATGTTTGATAGATTTGAATAAACGATAAAATTATTTTTAAAATGTAATAATATTAAATATTAAATAAGTCATTATTTTATTTTTAATAGTGTGTTAGTAAATATGTAAATAAGCTAGAAAGTTTGATTGTTTAAATGTACCAATCAGATAAGGAGTTTCTGGCAGTATAAAAGCTGGATTCAATTGTTGAAGGGGGCTCTCTGTAATTAAATTTCTAAGTTAATCGTGCTATTGAGAAAATAGCTAAGTAAATTTAAAAACGCTCTTAAAAATCAGTTGTAAAATCATAAGAGTGTTATTGTATATAATTTTATAATTTTTAAATGATAAGTATGCAGTAGAAACTTAATAATTCCCTATTGGTCTTCTCAATATCGAAACTCAATTTACGTACAAATAATCATGGAAACATCACGTATTGTAGAAATATATCAGAAACTTTATGCTAGAAAAATAACAGACGCTGGATTAGTACATAAAACCATGAGATGGAGAAAAGTAATATTTTGGACTATAAATAGTTTTAAAAAGTTTAAATTACTATTGTCTATTATAGATAGATATTTAAAAGAAATATGAATATTTCTATAGAAAGAAAGTATTTTGCAGATTTTTAACAAATAATATGTATATCTTAAGTAAAGATATAAGAAGTAGTAATTTTAATAAATACATGCCTTGTTAAGTCTTTGTGCTTAAAAGACTAAATATTGACGATTTGAAAAGGCAAATAGATTATAAATATGATTATTTAAAATCGTAATATAATAGAATTATTCTATTGAAGTAATCTAAAACGCTGGACGTTATAGATGGAAAAATAGATTCTTACCTAGATATATTGTTTTGAAAAATGCGCAAGTAATACGTGGACGTCCAGGCTAAACCAAATTGGGCCAAGCTGAGTTAATGGAAGTAGTTAAATGAGAATAATTCAACAGTTATAAATTAATTTGGAAATAATAACTTTTGAACAATATTTTATAAAGAACTGGATCCAGAAAGAGAATTTATAAACTATTTTTTTTTAATTTTATTTTGTTTTCTTGGGGAACTTATTTTTTTATTTTTAACACAAGAACGTTACCATTATTTTATAAACTTTCAAGAAACACGTGATACAACGGAACAGGAAATAGTGTTCTATTGACTTTATACGTAGGATATTTGTTAGAACTTTTATGGTAGAACAAAAGTCGTCGCTGGAATACGTAATATAATCTTTTATTTTATTTATTTAACATAAAATTTAAAATATTATTAAACTATTAAAAGTAGGTTAGGTACATTTATTAAATAATAACTTAAAAGTAATATAATAATTAATTACATAAATTTGTTTTTATAATTAATATAACACGGAAGATTCTAATGAATGTTTATGAGTAAAAATGTGAATGATTTTTATTTTATGAAGCTGCAAATTCCGAAGAATGCTGGATAGCAGATTGGACATTATTATTATTATGGTAAAAACATTGTATAATGATTTTAATGAATTTAATATATTTTTTTTTAGATCAACCAAATATTATGTTTTGTGGAATGAATGTATAGATATTTTAAGAAAACACATACATTATATTGACAACGAACTTTATTAAAATATGCATAAGTTTTAATTTATAATGTCAACATGATACAACATTACATAAGAAGCTTAGAAATAATTATATGATTCTTTCATAAATAAATTTTGATATTTTATTATGTTATAGTATTAGAATTACATTTATTATTTATTTAGGTAATTATTTTTTTATTTTGCAAGATAAGAATAGATTTGAAAAGACTCTATTTTTTTTTTATTTTGTTTTATTAAATAAATTAAGTTACGTTATGGGTAGAAGCTTATATTTGGATTGAAGTTTATTAAGTATAGACGATGTAGAATAGGTAATTTGGATGATGAATATTTTATTTAAAGTTGATGTTTGTTTTCCGGAAATTTTAGATAAGTTTAGAATATGTTTTATAGATAGAAATTATTAGAAAGGATTAAAATAACACATAAAGTAAAGTAATGATTTTTACATAGAAAAGAATCATAAAATTTATCTAAGGTAATGCTTTATGAATTTGAAATTGATAAATGATTTAAATAATAGTTTTTGAACAGTACAGAGATGTAATGCATATTTGATAAAACATATAACAGGAATTACATTAAGTAAAGTATAATTACAGTCAATTATTTGTTTTACATTACAAAGATACATTGATTTTATAAAGCTATTAAGCAATGCTAATAATAAAGTAAATATATGATAATACATTATAAATGGTAATACTTAATTAATGTAGCTATTTAATTAGTGAAGTTTCATTGTTTACACATGCTACATAAATAATCTTGACATATATTATTATTTGTAGTAATTAAAGTACACTACTATTTATTTTTTAAAAATCTAAGTTTTTGAAAACATACTATAATATTATTAGTATAGTATTTGAAGAATGTATAATTGCTTGTTAAGCACATGAATTAGTAACAGTATAAACTTCTTGTATTTGTAATTTCTTATTTTATTTTTGTTTATTTTCCTAAATTCTAAAACTGTAAATAGTGTAAATAAATTCTTATTGGAAGTTATTGTAAATAAATTTGTTAATTTGTTTTTTAAAAGTGTGTCGAGTTTCATTATTTTTACCACAGCATTTTGACATCAGATGATTTGAAATAAACATAATATTTGCACCAAAAATGAATTTGTTATTATTATTTAGAAATGAATACAATATTTGCTTAACATTATTTTATAAGAATTGATTGACATGAATAGAAAATATTGCAATGGTCATAAGATGATTATAATGCACATTATAAGAATACAGTATTGTTTATTGCCACAGATTATTAAGTATAAGATTTTGATTTATTCTAAAATGAAGATACCATATGAAATAAAAGATATACATATGATTGTTTATTCATTTAATGATTGATTATATAATAGAAATAGATGAGATTAAATTACACTCTAAGATTAGTATTATTTATTATTATTATTAAATAAGTTAGGTGTATTTAAGTTTGATATAAAATCCCACATCATACTTATTTACATGAGTTATTATTATTTTAAAACAGCTTAGAAGAACCTGAGATTATTTAATTATATTTTAAGTTAAAAGTTAGGAATTATTTTAGTATTATTAAAGATAATTTATTTCATTTAAAAGTCATAAGAATGCTATAGATGTAGTGGTAAGATAATAAGGTAGTGGTAGTATTCTTATGCCATTGAGACAGTATCTTGGGAGATATTGACTCAGTGTAAATCTGCTTATTACTTTGTAACTTTACTTCACAGTCTCATAATTTTATTAAATACTTATTTAATTAGTATAATCTAAAACTATATTGATTTTGATGATTGATAATAAATTTAATTAAGATATGATAATATAAAAGTATATTAAAGATAGATATGCAAATTTTAATTAAGCATAATAATGTAACTGAGCTAGTTGTATTTTAAACTATTTTACATATCAAGAAGTAAGGGTACAATATATATGCATATATTCATGAAGTTATACTGGAATTATAAAAAAATGTGAAACTAATATAATTTTGATGCTCAGTGTACTAATGTTTTTTCATCCTATTAATAAGTTTTTTGCAGCATATACTATGTACAGAAGCATATGATGAGTTTTACAATCCCTTATGCTAGCTGATATTTTGATCACTCTTTTTATTTTTTATAACATTTATATTTACATCTAATGCTTTTAACTTACTTTTTTCAATTATCAATATTTTTTTATTTTTAAATATAATGGATGTCCAATTATCCATCTTCATAAATATGGACTTATTACACCATTGCACTTGAATCATTATCACTTTCATAAAAGTCATATTTTTAATATTAGTTATTTGGTTGTTTCCAAATAGATGTGTGTGTTTACATCCACTGACACTTTTCTTAGCTGTGCTGTTCTCTTCTTTACACATTGATTTGATGTGTCTTTTTCTATTGTATATTCTGCAAAGTGTTTAATCTTTCAAAGCCAGTTGCTAACTTTGGGGCTAATTTTGTGCAACAATGCTGTCTTTACACTTTTTTTTATCATTTTACAGATGCTCATGTAAATGTTATTACTAATTTTTCTCCTACAGAAATTTTTGGTTTCCTCTAAAATCAATTCAAGAGTGATTTTACACGCTACAGCTTATCTCTAGCTTATCTCACCATTGTTAACTGCCTCAAAATATCACTGCTTATCTCCCACAGAAATTGCTTTTAGAGTACCTCCTCCAGAAATGAATCATAGGTGCAATTTTTGCTAGATCTTATATACTCTATTGCCTAAAATAATTTGATAGATATTGAATTACTTGATCATACCAGGTGTATAGAGCCTATTTGCAATCTCATTTAACTTTTGTTCTGTTAAGCAGGGTAATGACATTTTATTTTAGCTTTGGAAATTTTGATCAAAATTATTTCTTTACATGTTGGTTGTAAAATGATCAATTATTTTTTATCATTCTTATTAAACTCACCTTTTACAACTTCATGACTATAAACCTTCATTTGAAATACAATTCTCTGATGATATGACCCTAAAACTATTTTTATTCAATGATTTGAATCAATCAACAATGGCTGCACCAATTACTATGTCCATATGTGATTACATCACTTTGATGCAGACTTATATATTGGGGTCTTATATCCATTATCAGAAGAAATGAGTAGACACTAGTTTAACTAATGTTACTTAAGGTTACAGAATATTATTCAACATTTTTTTATTTGCAATATATGCTTACAGCTGGTTTCTTAATGCTTGCATAAATTATAATAAATATCAGAATAATTTGTCAAGTGATACTAGATCTATTATTAATGTTTGGAAGTAGATTGTTCTGCTACTGACTCTATATTATGCCAGAGTACAATATTGTTCAGTTTTATTGTTTTAAATCCATTCTTGGTATATAGTTGTTTCCATGAGCCAGTATTCAGACAGACTTTACATTGGCTTTGTTCTAGGTTTTTTTACCAATAGTTAGCATTTGATTGGTTAGACAAATTTTATGTACTTCAGTTAAACATGATATCTGTTTTTAAATCAGCATACTTTTTATTATTATTGTATCTGGTTTAAGTTAAACATCTTTTTGGTTAATTACCCAATTTACTAATTGTAAATATTATTTATTAAGTGCAAGCAGTTCATAATTAAAATAAAAAGTTCAAAATCTCTTGCATGCACTTTTAGAATGCTTATATGACAGCCAATCAGATGTAATGATGACTGTATAGGGAGCTCTTAAGTCGCAACACAAGACAGAGATTTTATAAGAAAAAGGTGGTTCCACCTTTCTCTTTACTTAAATTTCTCTCTCTATATAAACCAGTCTGAAGCATTTTGACTTAAGAGCAGGAAGCTTTAAACATCTTCACATTTAACTCACTATGTATTATTTATGAATCAACAACATAAAATCTTTCAATTTACTACAAAGTAATTTTTCAGATCTTATGAACGGACAGTAACATATGTAAATATTATTTATTAAGCCCAAACAGTTCATCATTAAAGTGAAAGACTGAAAACCTCTCATATGTGTGTTTAGAATGCTTATATTATAGCCAATCAGATGTAATGATGACTCTATAGGGAGCACTTAAGTCTTGTATTGCGACTTAAGAGCTCCCTATACAGTCATCATTACTTCTGATTGGCTGTCATATAAGCATTCTAAAAGTGCATGCAGGAGATTTTCAGCCTTTCACTTTAATTACATTTGTCTAATCCTTTTGAAATTTAATTAATTTTTACCTAATTGTTTCTTCATAATTAATTTTTTTTATGAATGAATTTAATATGCTCTCGATAAAGTATTTTCCATATTTAACTCCAGCATAGCTTTATGCATATGCTAATTTAAGCTGATTGTCAAGGTTATTAAAATAATTATTAATAAATCTTGCTTTGAAACCATAAAATAGAATATTGATCATTTGGAATTGTTGTAACACCTTGGTTTCTTAAATTTGGAATGTGTTGTTTACATTGTTCAGAGTTACTGTTTATTCAAAATCATAGCAGTGAGAGAAAAGTAGTTTATCACTTTTTAGCATGGTTGTGTGACATTTTATATTATATTGCCATTTTTATAAGAGAGAATTGTTTGCTTGTGAAAATATTTGAAAAATTGTATTTCTTTATACACCTGGGTCTCTTTTTACATGGACATATTTAACACGATTTTGAAGTTACACGATTCGTGTTTCACCGGAAGTCGATTTCTAATAACGCACTTTTACTTTAAATAATGAATTTCACGCACTTACGTTATATTGAAAGTAATAGCACATTATTGGAATTCGACTTTCATCTTAGTAATTTCAATATTTTCAGTGCTTTATAATAAGCATTTATTTTATATAGCTATGTAAACAATTGTATTACATTCAAATATCAGCCTTTCATGCTTATTAACACTCGCAAAGCATATGCACAATTAGCGTGAAAGGCTGATATTTGAATGTAGTGCTTTATAATAGTAAGATTTTATGCAATAATGAAATTAAAATCATGATTTCCACATTTTATGTATACACATATTAAATTTTACAAGAATATAATGTAAATTTGTTCAAACATTGTGCGTGTTAATTTTGCATTTTAAATCACATTCTGTTTTTGCTTTTTAAAAAAGAACATAATCAATTATTATTTTCTTATTAATGATACTAATCATTAACGTGCTCTTAAATTCCAACGAGAGCTAAATGTTTGTATGTCTGGATATCGTGAGATTCTTAAACAATTAATAAAATCATCATCTCAAAGATTAATTACATTGTCAACAGAAAATCATAATAATTAAACGTGTATAAAAAAATTACTGTACTGTAAATTATGCATAAAAATATATTATTTTGAATAAAATTAAATATTATTGTTAAAAAAAGTTTGTCTTGTATCAATTTTTTTCAAATTTGAAATTTTTTATTAGTCATATTTTATTTCCTTATTTTTTTTTTGCACGGATTTTAAAGTAATTTTACGTTGGTGCTTTGCTTTTACGCGAATTTTGAAAAATCACAGACGGCACCCTCCCCCTTTTTCAATGTAAGTTACATCTATTTTTGTGTGATTTCATTTGCGCGTGTTTTCTGAGGAACCTATCTATCATGTAAAATGAGACCTAGGTGTATATAGTTTTTTTTTTTGAGCCAGGTTTATTTACTGGTGAAAATTTTTGAAAAAGGTTTTTTTTTTAAACTTTACCATATAAAGTGTTGAAGTCGAGTTTACCCGTCTTATTTAAGGCTAAGTAATAAACTAGAAATGGTTTTTAGTTTGGCTAAAAATTCAGACAAATAAAATATTATGGCTGGATAATAAGATTTTGGTTTAAGGCTTCAGGTTTTAACTAGCTGATTTCTTGGTGATAACATGGGTGAATTCTAATTAAAAATAATGGAAGATCTCAATAAAATTTTGTTCTTTATATTTATCATTAAATTATAAATATTAGACAGAAACAAATGATATTGTAATTTCTTTAAATAAGTTATTGTACCAGTTTTGGTCAATTTAGGCATTAGACATTAAAATTTTTAATGTATTTATTAATCAATTTACATCTGCATTTATTCATTATGTGTATTAGAAAGCTTAACAGAACATAACTACATTTCCAGATTAACTTTTCAAATTCATTAACAGTTTTGTTTTGTTTTATGATTTAATTGCCACATCAGTTTTTTATTTATTCAATCAGTGCCAGAGTTACTTATATAACGCACTGACCTGGGATGATTTATAAAATGTAACTGTTCAATTAATTTTAAAGATTTAGTTTCTCTCTTTTTTTTTTTTTGGTTTTATAGTAATTTCCTGGGTTTATTACTCATAAAGTAGTATTGGCATTGAAAAAATAGATACTTTCAAATTAGTTAGTTGGCATAAATGAATAATAATAAAAAAACAAATAGATATACAATGCAGAGATTATATCACAAACATTATTTATTAAATCTACATATAAGGTTAATAAATAAATATTAAAAGAAACATACACACATATTAAACATATAGAATATACATTACACAAATAATTAATATTTTAGGTGAACTATTAATTTAACAATCAGTGACTTTATCGCAAATCTATTCACTTCTCAAACTTTCATTTTTGATTTAGTTAGTCTTTATTTCTTTTATTTTTGATAATGAGTTCACTCTGAGGTTATGTTAAATGTTCTCATGTAATATAATGATTGATCTTACTGGTAAGTTTCTTTAGAGTGGATATATTTCATAATAAATTACCATGCATCATTTTGGTGTCTGAAGAAATCTGTGATTCAGAATATGGGTTTCATTCTGGCACATGTTTCTGGTTTAGAAAAGGTAAAAGTTAAAATCAGGTCATTGGTTTGAACTTAATATGGAAAAGATATATCAGTGAATACTGTTTCTACTCAGACATGGCATGACATTTCAACACACAAGTAAATCTCTGATGAAACATGATTCTCCCACAATAAAAAAAAAAAGAAAAAAGAACAACTCTTTCCAACAATTTCCTCTCTTTTATGTATTTTCAGTTTTTATCTATCATGCATATTTTCTTCTCATCTTTTTTTTCTTTTGTATTGAATTACTTTTCAACATTTCATTGAAATTTGACTCACAAAGTCTATTTCTGATAACACCCTCAGTGGCCATCTTTAATTAAAGGCAATTGCATTATTATTTTTTCTATAATTTAAATTACTTGCCTTCAGATTTTATCTTGATTAGCAATGTGAATGTGTTTTTATTTTTATTTTTTAAGAAAATAATCTGCATTGTATATATATAAAATAAATTATACTAACTTTTAAAAATAAATAACAAATGAATATATTCAAGACTTTCAAATGGCAATACTATTGTACCACATATATGTAAATAATACAATACCACCAGAATCAGGGACAAGAATAAGATAGGGGTTGACTATTTTTATTCTCGATGAATTTTTCTATGTCAATCTTTATGGTACCTTATTCTTCACCAGGTCTGTGTCTTATATTTCAGTGCCTTAACATTATAGGTACCCCTTTCCCCTTCTGAAAGGGCCCTTCATACAGGTTTTGAAATTTTTTGCAAATATTTTTACCTGCTTAACTCATTGGGTTTCACTTGACCCATATCTTATCGCCTTTTGTAAACTTGTCTATTGTATTACCCTTCCTCTGGATTCATTGTTTTACAAAATGTACCCTCACTTTTTTAGTCTATGCCTTTATTGTCATCCAGAATTGTCAGTAACTTAGTTTTGTATAACCTGGGTACATGATGCCCAAATTGTAAATGGATAGATGAAAATCCTGTGAATTCATTATGATCCCAATTTATATAATTCAATACCTGAGGAAGCAGAGGCATCCTAGTTCTCTCATCATTCATTCACAGGGATTAGATTGTGGGTTCCTGATGAAAGACAGTATATGTTTGAGTTCCATTCTTTCAATCCTTTTCTGCTAGTGATATGATGTAAACAGTCTTCCATAGTCAGACAAAATAGCCTGAGGCCTCACCACTTGTGTAAAGTATTGTTTCTCAAGTACATGTAGTGTGTATATCCACATGGAATAGACATTGTAGACACCAATAAATAATTCATTTTTCAAAAAATTGGCAAGGGCCTGTAAAAATCCAAGGCTATCAAATCTTGGGGTTTCTGCAGAATTATCAGATTCAAAAGACCTTGATAAGACTCATTTACAGTTTTTATCTGGCAAATCTCACATGTATTTAACACACAACTTGAGATCTCATATTCAATGAATAAAACCACATCTGTAATAAACATTCTACTTGACTGATGCTATAGTACTCATACAGACAGTGAGTATACATAATAAGTCTTTATTGTAATCCTTCCAGCACATTCAACCTCCACTGTTTTACTTGTGTGTCTGTCAATTCTTTCCTTCAATCACTAACTGTTTTCTTTGCATTTTGCTAGGAATTTGTCTCCATTTTCAGGTCCCTCCTTGATCTCTAAACTATCAATAAATCCTTTGGCATGTAGGGTTTTGCCATTGTATCTTTCCTAGATGTTTTATCTTTTCTTTCACCAATACACTCCCTTCCAGTTCTACTGTAGCCAAGCATACATCCTTTATTTGTGAATTTAAACCTGAGCCCCATGCTACAACTCTAGGCATCTGCAATCATGCTATCACTTCTTTTACAGTATTGGATAGAGTAATTGAACTCCTGGAAAAAAAGAATCCATCTGATTAATCTACTATTTGTTAAATAGCTGTAGTTCAGGAACTCCAGGCTTTTATGGTCAGACCTAATGACCACTTCTTGTCCCGTAACTAATGGAACTTCTGGAAGGCTCACACCATGGCCAATATCTCTTTTTGTTTTACAGAGTAATTAAGCTCTGCATCCTGCAATGGTCTACTTACAAAATAAATTACATCAAGACTACTGTTCTTTTGGGTCTGTATTAAGGCTACACCTAATCCCCACCTGATACTATTAATCTGTACCAAAAAGGGTTTCTTTAGATTGGGGTAAACCAGCATCACCTTACTGAAAATTTTTTCCACAATACCTCTGAAGCGAGTTTCTTACTCCTTAGCCAATTTCCATGAGTTTTTTCATAGTAATTGGAACAATGGTTCCATGTCCATTGCAAAGTTTTTATATAATTTATTATTAAAATTACATGACCCCCAAAAAAGACCTAATCTGTTTTGGTATGTAAGGGATTCAGTAATCTCTAAACAAAACAGGTAAAACTCTCTATACATATTGCCAGTCAGTGCAAGCCAGAGTAATCAATGGATGCCAGAAGGCTTGTGCATAAAATCCCCATCTAGTGCCTACTCATCCAATATTCTGGCATCCATTGATTCTGGCATCCATTGATTACTCTGGCTTGCACTGAGTGGCAATTTGTATAGAGTTTTGCATTTTAATAACAGTTAAGAGAAAGCATAAGAAATGGTAATCATGTGATGTTTATTGGCTTAATCTCTAATCACTTGAATTTTATCAGGATAGGGCTTGATTCCCTTAGTGTTGATCAAAATGCCCACAAAATTTCACTTTTTTTAGCTGCTATGTGGCTTTTATAAAGGTTGGTGCAAATGTCCTTCCTTTCACATTGTTTTAAGAACATATCAAGATATTGTCAGTGCTTGTTATGCTCCTTAGATACAATAATTATGTTGTCCATATATATTGTAATTATGTTCTTGATCTCCTGAGACAATACACGATCTAGGCATTTTAACAGGCTCACCCACTATTCTTTAAGCCAAAAGGCATTCTGTTGAATTAGTATGGATCCCATTACATCAAAATGCTGTATATTTACAGTCTGTGGGATGTAATTTGATTTGTCAATAACTAGTAATCCAGATATAAAGTGGAAAATTGTTTTGCCTCTGAACCTATTCACTAATTCATGAACAGCTGGAAGAATGTTCTGACCTAACCATGTAATCTTTTTAACTGTCTGGCATCCAGACACAGATAATCTTACCAACCAATTCTTTTTATGACCATTAATGAATTATTGCAGGGTGATGAACATTTCATTATTATTCTCTAATTCTTCCATTTGGGCTAATTTTTCCTGCACCTCAGTACTATATTGATGAGATACAGGATATAATTGTGCTTAGTACAGTGCCTCATCCATAACCTTAATTTGGTGTTCATAGTTCTTAATCATTCCAGGTATATCAGAAAAAATTGACTTATATCTACCTAATAAATTTTTCATAGCCCTCTTCCTTTCCCCTTTCATCAATGCACCTTGTTGGCTCACATTTTATGTTACATATTTTTTCTTGCTTTAGTTTTTTTGTTTTCATCACAAAGACTATTATTTCACCTTCACAGATAATATTTTTATTATTGTAATCTATCATGCATCCCTTTTGTGCATGAAGAGAGACATTAGTATAGCTTCATAAACCAAACTTTTTAAAATCAGCAATACATGATGGAAAATTTTATTCCCTATCCCAATCTGTACTCAAACTTGTTTTCAGCCTAATTGCACCTTTCTGTTGTTTTCCTGGGTTACTTGTGTATATCTTACTGGGAGGGTTTGGATCTTCATGTGTTGTTTAACCATCTGCTCATATAATACCTCCAACATTACAGATATATGGCTTCCAGACTCACACAAATGTTTGTACTTGAATACCATTTAGTAGTACTGTCATTTTTAGGCATTCTTGAGGTATGAAATTAATGATTTTTCTGTCCCATTCACAGATAAGGTTATCTACCCTCCTTTTCTGGATCATTTTATAGCTCTCTTTTCCCCATTTCTTTTTTCTTCCACCTTCTTTTGTTTCCTTCTTTACTAGTTCTTTGACTTCATTTAACTTTTTTTTATTTCATCCTTGAATTCCATCATTAATTCCTTTATCCTTTCCTTTATTAACAACTCTATATCTTATTTATTTTCTACTTTACTATTGTCTTCCATAATTGTAGTATATATAATATATATAACCTTTTTTTTTCCAAAAGAAAAATAAAAAAAATAAAAACTTAAACAACTATTTTATTTTTTTTACTTTAACTGTCAAGAAAACATTACAATAATTAATATTTCCTTTATTTCTTTTACTAATTAATAGGATGTACACTGAAATTCCAATACTTATTGCCACTTTCCCTTATCAACCCTATCTTCATCTATATATACATTTTTTTCACCTCCAGATCTTGAACAAATTTATCCATATCTTCTAATTATATATATATATATATTGTACTGGGTTGAACCACTGAAACCACTTACTTATGCGTATATATAAGTTTTGGCCGGTTTCAAACTCCTTCATAATACATTTATAATCTTATAAAGATTACGTGAACGAACTGGCACGTTCGAGCAAAATGGGAGATCTTATTGATAGCTTTAACTATCAACAATAGCCCATCTCAGCTGCTAGATTCAAACCCCTACTATCCAAATACTTTATTTGTTTTGGGTTAAACCCTGGGGCGCCATATAATCTGAAGACTAAGGTATTCGGGCAATAGGCTCATAATCCAGCGCTCGAAACATTCCCTAAAACTAGCTCAGACTAATTTTATTCAATAACAAATTATACAAAATTGGTGGTGGAAAGAATTAATAAAAGGTTGGTAAAAAGAATTTATAAAAAGAATTGACCAACAAATAAAGTTTAAGTTTTAAAGACAATTTATTAATTAACATTAAATAATTTTAAACATTCTATAAATTTAATATAATACACACATATTTTAAATTAACATTTCCAAACTAGTTTAAATATTCTTGTAGATTTTAATAGTAGAACACTGGTATTTATCTAATTTAACTAACAACACTGAGATAATAATCACGCACATATTAAATCATATAGCATTCACAAATATAATAATAATAAAGCATTAATAGCATTTGAAACTTAAACACACATATCAATACTTCATTTTATGTATGATAGAGTTCATATAATTTGAATCTTGAATATTTACGAATTACAGCAGTGGCTACTATGTATAAATGATAATAAATAAAGATTTACCTAGGATTTTTGGTAATGTGGATATTGCTTGTTGTTGGCTGCTTCTGCTGCTTCTGATGGATTATATCTAACCGGTTAGATTTGAATGTTTCTTGAAGAGATTTTGTGTGAATCCATATGTTTTATTTTCAAGACAGTTGAATGTTTGCCAGAAGACTTCTGAGGTTGTTATGCAGACATTATTTCACAGGCAGGTTTTGATGATCTTGTTGGACTAAAAAGGCTGGAGCATAAGCGTATATTTCCAAAACCTGCTCAACAGTGCATGTTTGTTTCTGGATTCATAATAGAAATGCACTGTTATCAAGACTGTCACTGCAAACTAGACTGAATAAAACTCTTAACTGATTGTCCGATAAAATATTCCATATTTATACCGACAAAGTGTTTTCCTTTTGATATCCTCCAGCAAATATCTGTTGTCAAAATTCTTTAGCAATTAATCCTATGACAATGTGTTTTTTGATTGATTGTTTAATTAGTAGTAGCTATTTCAAAATGTGTTGTTTTCATATCTTTAATTAGTAGTGCACCGCTGTGTTTTTTTTAAATATATTTTTCATTTATTTATAATATTTAATACTGATACATTTTTTTACATTCGCATGCACACATATAATTTTACTCTACACATTCAAAACTAGTTTTAAGATTATTTTTCTTCTTTAATTTAAATGAAGAGATTTATATATTTTTTAAAGCTTTTAAATTGTATTTCACTAATAATAATAAACTCTTTACTTCCTTTTTATAAAACCTTCAGTTTAACTTTAAGAAAACCCCCTTCCCACTTTAAATCAATGATTTTTCAACTTTTATTTCAAACTCTTTTGCAAAAGATTTTTTTGTTTTAATAATTTTTTTACCACAAAATTATTTTATATACATGTGCCAATTTGGCCTTGGCACAATATATATATATATTGCCTATTTATTTTTCATTGTGTTAGCGACTAGTATTTACTGGCTTTTTTTAAAATTGCATGAAGTACACTTTTATTTTATTGAAACATTTAATTTTTAACTTTTATTTCTTTCAAATTACTATTCTATAATTGTTCTCCAGCTCTGGGTTTTGAGTTCTCACATTTATCACATGATTGTGGCTTATAAGCATCCACGTTGGTCAACAATGTACTGTTTTTGGACAATTTAGGCTTTATACATTAAAATTGCTAATGTATTTATTAATAAAATAATATCTGCATTTATTCATTCTGGGTATTAGAAAGCTTCACACAACATAACTACATTTCCAGATTAACTCACCTAATTCATTAGCAGTTTTGTTTTGTTTTATTATTTAATTGCTCACCATGTCAGTTTTTTATTTATTTATTCGATGCCAGGATTACATATATAACTCATTGACCTGGAGTTTTCAGTTAATTTTAAAGGTTTAGTTTCTCTCTCTTTCTCTTTTTTAGTTTTGTAGTAATTTCCCAGGTTTATAACTCATAAAGTAGTATTGGCATTGAAAAAATAGATACTCTCAAATTAATTAGTTGCTATAACTAAATAATAATAATAATAATAATAATAATAATAATAATAATAATAATAATAATAATAATAATAATAATAATAATAATAATAATAATAATAATAATAATAATAATAATAATAATAATAATAATAATAATAATAATAATAATAATAATAATAATAATAATAATAATAATAATAATAATAATAATAATAATAATAATAATAATAATAATAATAATAATAATAATAATAATAATAATAATAATAATAAAAATGATGTACAGATTATACCATAAAAAGTGATTTATCAAATCTATGTATAAGTTTAATAAATAAATATTAAAAGAAACACACATATATCAAACATATATGATATACATTACATAAGTAATTAATATTTTGGATGAACTATTAATTTAACTTAATTAGTCACTTTATCACAAATCTACTCACTTTTCAAACTTTCACTTTTGGTTGTGCCTTTATTTTTTTAACTAAGAGTTCACTCTGAAGTTATGTTAAATGTTCTCATATAGTAAGATAATTGATCTTATTGGTAAGCTTTTTTGTGGTGGTAGTATTACTTAATAGGATACCATGAATGGTTTTAGTGACTGAATAAATTCCATGGTTCAGAATATGGGTTCTATTCTGGAATAGTTATTTGGCTTCTGGTTTAGTAAAGGTGATAGTTTGAATCAGAGCATTGGTTTGGACTTAATGCAGAAAGAAAATATCAGTGGATGCTCTGCTTTTACTCAGACATGGCATGACAGTTCACACACAAGTAAATATCTGAAGAAATATGGCTCTCCCACAATAAAAAAAGAAAGAACAGTCCACCCTTTCTCTTTCATATCCTCCCAGTTTTTGTCTCTTTGTATCAAATTACTTTTCAACATTCCTTTGAAATTTTGACCCACAAAATCTATTTCTGATAACCCTCTCAGTGATCATCTTTAATAAAAGGCAATTAGCATAATTTTTTTCTATAATTAAAATTACTTGCTTTCAGGGTTTATCTTGATTAACAATGTGAGTGTGTTTTTATTCTGTTTATTTTTTTAAAAAAAGTAGACTGCTGTGATGGTCTGAGTTTTCCACCAAAAGAGAGGAAACATCTAACTACAGCCAGAGTTTAAGGTCTTTGGGCAGTATGCAATAAATGATGTGATGAAGTACCTAACAAATGGTCATGACTACCTCCAATGGGCTTGATCTAGGCTTACACATTATATTAACATCCAATTTAGGTTAGTTCATCCATACCTCATCCCTCTTTCAGATTCCACATATGCCTCAAAATTCAAACCCATGAAGAATTTGTACTCAGCTCTCTTCTGTGATGAATTTATCTTAGATAGCAATTACAATACCTTTATGTGGGTTCCAATCAAGTAAAGGTCTCATTTAACCATATTACTATATTCTAATGTAAAAGAAGGTGTGTGTATGTATGCACGTATATATGGTTATGCATTAATGAACGAATAAATAAATAACTTTGATAAACTAGAGACCATTTAATGAAAATCAAATTACCAAACAAAATAAAAATTGAATAAACACAAAAAAATTATATATATGTGCATGTGTCAAGTATGTATTCCTATCATATTAATGATTAAATATTTATTAATTTGACTCTTCCCATGGTAGGTATATATAAAAACACTATCTATTTACAAAGCAGATAAGAGTAATAAAAAGAAAAATTATTAATTCAATTTTACAATGATCATGAAACTAACTAACTATTTTACAGGATTATATAAAGGTGTGTGCAATAGGTTCATAGTCTAATTCCAACTATATAGGTTCCATCTTCTTTGAGGACTTCTTTTAACTATGTACAAGCTTGACAGAAAAAAACATTCATGCTAGAATATTAGTCATTCATATTAAATAAACAAATATAAACAATCATTAATTAACAAAAAATAATAAACAAATAAACAACACAAACTCTGTCCCTTTTCAAGTGCATGTTTTAATATGGAATAATATCAAATAAAATCTTACCTTTATTACATATTGTAGTAAGGATGATGTTAATACCTAATTTCATGTCACTATGGAGGGAGAGGTAATCTAAATTTTATTCGAGAGAAAAAAAGAATTGTATAACTTAACAATCTCCCTCCCTGCACTTTCTTGACTTCAGCTACAAAGGACTCTTTCAAGTTATAGAGATTTAGGTTTCCAAGTGCAGAAGTGAAATAATACAGAATTCTACAAGTATATATGTAAAATGAAAAAAAAGATTACACAAAAAATTAAGACTTTCTTCAAGTTATCTTGCATAATGTTCATGAATTAGGCAACTAATGTCTCTGATAGATACAGTTCATTGCTGATCCAGTCATACTTCTATGGTAAGTCATGCATTACTCATGGGAACTCCTCAATGTATTTGGAATGATGTTATTTCCATCTTCTGTTGTTGTTTTTATTATGTATTTATCAGTATGTTTAATACAGGACATTTTATGTTTCAGCAGGTGTTAAGCCATTGAATATTACACTATCATGCTTCCTATGGTCAGGGCAGATAACACTTTAGCTCTATGACACTATTGAATTAACCAGAATACATTATTTTGCAATTCACAAACAATTAAATTCAGTGTTTGTTATTTAACAATTTTTATAAAAACAGAATTATTCCATCATTTATATATATAATTATGCTGATGACATTCTATTTTGTAATTTTATCTGTATTTGAAGAATAGCATGGTCCTTTTTATTTTAAATGTCTATTTAAATCAGTTCAATTATTTTATTCAACTGCATGAATGTATTAAAATTCTTTTTGTTTAAATATCAGTTGCAGTTTCTTGTAATTCATGTTATGCTGATAAAGCAAATAATTTGTAGTGTTCGAATAAACTGTCCATAATCTTTTAGATTCAAACATTCAATTTTCTGATGTTGTTGTTATACAGCTTTTGCATCCTTTGAAAATAGTAAAAGATGACAGAAATAAACTGGCTTTGTTTTTATACTGAACTTGGCTTCTATTGTTTAGTATATTCACATTTTATTTCCTTTTCCATTGCTGTGTGAACCCTATTGTTGCATGTACTATATTGATTAAAAGTAGAATAAAATTACATAGGAGAATCATGCTTTCATATACCATATTTGGTTACCTAGGGACTGGTTTGACATTAGGTTGTTACCATGTTTACTTAGTATATTGACTTACAATACATTAACATTGAATTCATTGTTTGCATACATATATATTAATATGATTTCTTTTTAAATAGGGTTTTTATCTTTCTAATAGATAAATGAAAATAATATATCATGATATTTCTTTAGTATAGCAAAAAATAGACATTTGTATATATATATATATATATATATATATATATATAAATGTCTATTTTTAAATAAACCCATATATATATATATATATATATATATATATATATATGGGTTTATTTACTCCATAAATGAAAATACATGCTTAACAACCTATTAACAAAATTTACATTATAAATAAATTTGATTTGGTGGTCAAAATGAACAAAGGTTAGATTGTAAGCTACCCTTACATCACATTGTAGGTATAAAAAAACAACTTTGACAAAGAAAGAAATAAAAAAAAATTTGAGATTTGCAAATTCCAATACTATTGTACCATATATATATATATATATATATATATGCAAAAATAGAGGATATATAACCGTTAAAATATATTATTTCAATTATAATTATATATATATATGCAAATGTTACAATATATATTTAATCATATAAACACTTAATATAAGTGTTTAATATATCGTGTCCAAGCCCATTTCAATTTCCTTAGTACTTTTATATCTTTTGTAATTTGATTAGCATAAATGAAATCTATGACTTGATTTCCAAATTCTCAGAATCATCTACATCAGTGGTTGGCAATCAGTGGTCCACGGACCAATGCTGGTCTGTGACTTAATTTTCATGGTCCACAAAAAAATTCAGATATTATTTAAATTTGCTAAGCTCATGTAATAAAATTTTTAAGTAAAAAATAAATTTTGTTTAAGCTGTATTATTATCTGTGAAATAGAACAAGAACATATACATTGCTATTTAAAAAATATTCCCCAAAAATATTATATTGCGCTACTTGATTTGTTTTAAAATACTACTGTGACTTGCAGCACATCTACTTCAAAGGTATTTAATTAGTCAGTACTCAGTCATCAGCATAGAAAAAGTAACAAAATAAGAATACCGAATTCTGAACAATTGACTAGGCATCAAATTTGACTAGAAACTACTTTAATTATTGTGGTGACATCGTTGGAGACAAGGATTAGAAGAGTAGAAAATGCACTAGTTTTTAATATATATTACTACTATGTATTATTATTTTTGTGTTAAAATTAAAGTTATTAATATATATATATCATATTCAATGCTCATATTAATTCATATCTTAAAAAATTATGTTAGTGGTCCGCAATATCTAAAAGGTTGCTGACCGCTGATCAAGATGAACGTCAAATCAGTGATTAAATCGACAGAAAATATTTAAATATAATTGGTAAAATTTAATCAAAAAATAAGTTTACAAAATAAAATATTAATTTCAATAATTTTGACATTTAATTTATTATAATTTTAATAGAATATGTATTTTCTTTAGCAAATAAAAATCTTTATACATTTACAACTTAATCAGAAAGCAAGAGCTAATAGTAGAAATGAATATAATAAACATCACTTTTATAATAAAAATTAGATTCTTATAAAAAACAACAACAGATATTTATTAATTTTATTTAACTCAATGTTTAAATTCATTTGCTTATGTTCATACATACATGTTTAAATTCATTTGCTTATGTTCATACATTTCTAACATATCAATTACCCGATTTCTTCATAAATATGTCAGATTTCAAACTCATATTAGTTTAATGATGCGCAATGTAATATAATTTTTAATTCTTTGTGAATCTTAAAGTGAATGCGAAATGTATATTGATTGAATTATTTCTAGTAGAAATTTATTATAAATAATTTAATGATGCTATGTATACATATTACGATCTATCTATTCAATCATCCATCTATCTATTACCTATTTACTTAGATACCAATGGTCTTCTGCCTGCATTTTCATCCTTTTTCCTGCCTGTCAATCTATCTATCTATCTATCTATCTATCTATCTATCTATCTATCTATCTATCTATCTATCTATCTATCTATCTATCTATCTATCTATCTATCTATCTATCTATCTATCTATCTATCTATCTATCTATCTATCTATCTATCTATCTATCTACCTATCTACCTATCTACCTACCTACCTACCTATCTACCTACCTACCTACCCATCCATCCATCCATCCATCCATCCATCCATCCATCCATCCATCCATCTATCTATCTATCTATCTATCTATCTATCTATCTATCTATCTATCTATCTATCTATCTATCTATCTATCTATCTATCTATCTATCTATCTATCTATCTATCTATCTATCTATCTATCTATCTATCTATCTATCTATCTCTCTATCTATCTATCTATCTATCTATCTATCTATCTATCTATCTATCTATCTATCTATCTATCTATCTATCTATCTATCTATCTATCTATCTATCTATCTATCTATCTATCTATCTATCTATCTATCTATCTATCTATCTATCTATCTATCTATCTATCTATCTATCTATCTGTTGTTTTATATTTTATCTATCTATATAACTATTTTTCAGTGTTTATTTATCTGCATATTTATATATTTGATTAGTCATTTACCAATGTTAGCTTATTAATTTATATATTTGCCTGTCTGCAACCATTCAGGTAGCCATGCACTCATCCATTCATTATCTATTTACCTTTCTACATATTTAACTATCAATCTACTTGTCTATTTATATGCTTATTTACCCTAGTTACCTATTTCCTACTTGTCTGTTTATCTAACTGTCTATCCATCCATTCATCTATGTATTTATCTATTTATTTATCTATCAGTTCTTTCTGATTTTCTGCCAGTCCCATTTGTCCATACAGTCAACCATTTATTGATTCATCTCTATATCTTTCCATCTACCTATCTGACTGGTCTATTTATCTACCCAACAGCCATACATCATTTATCTATCTTTCTACCTATTTATCTATCTATTAGTCTCTGCATATATATTTCTACTTATTTATTTTCTTACATGTAAATAGTCACTTATCTAATTACTTATCTGTCTGCCTCCTTGACGGTTTTACTATCATTTAGCTTCCATTTACTTACTAACTACCTGATTGTCTGTCTTCTTACATATATAGTTTTATACAATACACACATATTTATACATATGAACATTACTGATTATTATTAGTGACATGATTATAAATTTACAATAATTGAAATTTCTTTTTGACATTAAAGGAAAGTCAACAAGAGTTTCATAAATATTATATCTATTTTAATACCAAAGTGCAATGACAGATAATCGAACTTAAGAATGATTGATGGATTTAAAATAACAAAGGATGTTTAGAGTTTTACAGATCTAAACTTTTTTTGAAGCATTAAAACAATATGTGGATTTAAAAAACAATATTGTAATTCTAACTAAAACAGAAAGTGACTTTGTTATAGGATAAAGACATTTTAAACTACTGGTGAAAGAAGTTTATTGTTTTTTTTTAAAGTTATTACCATATCATTTCTCTTATATTTAGATAAAATATATAGATTTATTAAGTTAAAACAGATTTTTATAATCATAAAACCAAAAAGTACTGTCAGTTTTAATGGTATATTTGGAATAGGTCTAAACTATAGAGGTGAAAATTTAATTGTAAATTGTTGAGTGATTTATCTGTGTAGAAATACAGGTTTCGTTGTACTATTGTATAAAAATACAAGTAATAAGAATTATCATACTATGGCTATCTATTACAGTAAAAGTTTTTTCAAAATTTTTGTTGAATACATTATTTACATCTATAGATGAGTGATTGTTAGAGATTCAATGTATAGCTAAAAATAAAGAGGCAACTAAAATAAATTTTGTTTGTCAGGGATATGCAACAAAAGATCAGTAAATAAAAATATGATTCATCTATTGCTTGCTATGATTTGGACAAGACATTTAACTCAGTTAATTAAGAAGATTTTGTAAATGTTCAAAAATAGTGGTTCTCTAAAACAGTTTCTTAATATATTACATAATAAAATAAAAGAAGCATTATTATTTATGGTTGAAAATATAAGGCAGTTTAATTGAAAACTGATATTAAATAAAGTTGTCTTAATGCTAATTTTGTTTTATAGTTTTATAATAGTGATCTTTGGATCAATTGATAATTGACTTCGAAAAGCAAACATCAAAATGCAATGTAGATATGAAGTTGGTGTTTAAAATTTAAACCAATTAAAAATAAAAATAAAATTTTATTTTATTGGTCTTTCATTTTGACCCATAACAATAACTCCACTGTTCCTGCAAGATTAAAATATATTGGAGGAGTATTTGACTGTTTGAAATGCAGCTTATAAATTTTTTGTTTAGTACTTAAAATTAAATTAAAATTTCAAATGCTTTACAAGCTAGTGAGTGACAAAAGTAAATTCTTTTACAATCTTTGTTTTGGTGGCCATTATCTTGTAAAGACTTAATTATCTTGGTGTCGTTTTGATATAGGCTTCAAGTTAAAAAATAAGGTATTAGTTCATTAGTTCACATAACTTCATTTTGCCTAAGTTATTATAATACTTTTAATATGCTTTAAACGTATATAGGTAAAGTTAATAATTTTTTTTTACAAATAACAAAGTTTAGCTTAGCGCTTTCAGAGTATCCTTACTTCATATTCATAGCCATTATTATGTGTTATTATATAGAAGTGAGTCATGGACCAACTATCATCATAATAAAAAGGCACTATCCAATGTTTATTTAGGGAGATGTTTTATAATATTCTTAAAATAAAAGGCAAGATCTTTAAAGTAATCAATTAGTAATTTTAGTGCCTGAAATTGATGCCAGTGAATTTATCTACTGCAGTAGGTTCTATTTCTTGGATAATAAAGAGAATGAAGAGTAATAATGACTAAAATGTTTTGCAGTGACAAGAGCATAGTTTTCAAAAAAGAGACAGGCACGCTAATAAAAATTAATCTCATTTTTTTTTGAAGAGATATAATATTTATTGCTTTCTTTAACACAACATGACTAAGAATAAAAATTAACTAAAGGCTTTTAAATAAAGAGTTTTCTAAAAAAAAAAAAAAACAACAACAAAAAAATACAGAATCTTAAAATGTAAAATAACCAACATGTAAATATGTTGATAAGTAAAATATATCTTTAAATTTTATTTGCATCGTTTTTTTCCTTTGATTCTGTTAATTACAAATAACTATATCGTTTCGAATGACTACTAATAATCATGATATATATAAAATCAAAAAGGAGATTTATAAAAAGTAGCAAATTATTTTAAATTTTCTGTTTGAAGCTATACTAAAGTAACAGTATTTCTTTTGTTATTTATTATTTTTTTATTACGTCTCCTTAAAAAAACCCAAATTCAAATTATACACGTTGAACGCAAAATTATTGATTGATGACAACCAGCTTATTTAAGATAGCTAGCTATTTTAAAAATCTATTTTTTAGTTCTATCTTACATTTGACTTTTTATTATAAAGAAAATGGAATAATTTAAGATGATCAAAGAAAAGTCTGATTTTTTTTTATTATAAAACATTTATAACTAAGATTGGAATATATATAATAGTCTTTTTTCATTTTATAAAAAGTTGAAAATAGAAAGTGGAAAAACTCAAATTAGATTTCAATGACACGCACACACACATATATATATAAGTAAAAAAACAGATTATATTAATATTAAATACTAGCAAAATAAAATATTTATACTAAAATTTTGTCACGACTTTTGTTCATCGTTTCGTCTGTTATGCATATAAACCTTCTCAGGTGAAAATCATTTAAACAGAACACACTAAATTTAAAAAAAAAAAAATAATTGAAACAAAATCAACATCAAAATGTTGTACCATAAAACCTATATATATATATAATATTTTTTTAAAAAAAACTATAACATATGTGTGTCAAACCACAGAAGTTTGGCCAAATGTTCTCAGAAGTTGTAAATCTCAAACACTCAGCCAGTGCCTGATTCATTTGGATTTTTTTCATATTGAAAATATTCAGCAAAGCTTTCATGTTTGGCATATATATAATAGAAAATTAAGAATGATATTTATTAATAAATGTTATCTCAAAGCACCATCTTTTTATTAAAATTAATCAACTATTTTCATTCACCAATTTATACAAATATAATTTTTTACTTCTTCCTTTTTCTATGTATTGATTTCCACTTTAAAATATTTATTTTTGTTTATATTGTGTATTTAATTATGTATATGAATATGTGGATAAGTATATTAATTGTATAATTATATATTTGAATACTGTAGCTCTGATGATGACTGCAGGACAGTCAAAACTGTTAGTTTGATATAAATAAAAAGTATTGATAAATTGTTTAAGAAAGGTGTATGGTAATTTATACAAAATGAAATCGAAACTTAAAATTAATTCTTTTTGTTTTTTGAATTCTGATTAACATGATGAATATAGATAAATTTTCTTGCAAGTTTATTATCACTTAATGAAAATGTTATTAAGACATGAGCAGTCATTTTTATCATAAGAGGGGAGCAATTAGTTTTAGTTTTGTTTTATTTTCAAATAAGATAAAAAAATATTTTACATTATCACTTTTTTCTACAGTATATTAAAAAAAATATAATTTAAAAATGATTGTAATTTAAAATCTAAAATATTAATTTTGCAATGAAACAAAAAATATAATAAAATGAAGACAATAGATTAAAAAATAGTCTTCTATTAGTGATAATGGGTTAACTTTATATAAATATTTATTTAAAAGTTCTATGTTGATTTTTTCCCTTGAAATAAAACTACAATATAAATATTAGATAATTAAAAATAAATAACTATAAATATGCTTACAAAAAAAAAAACAAGTATAGAAATTAGACTGTAAATTTATTTACGATTTAATAAGTAAATGCTGAATATATGCATTGATGATTTGGGGCTTATTTGAAGATATTTCTTGTTTTATTTATTCTTTACTTTTTCAGAAAAGAAATAATGATATCTATGAAATAGAATTATATATAAATTCCGAATTTTTAATATCTGTGAAAATAACTTCTAGCATCTCAATCTATTTTACCATTAATAAATACAATGGAAAACAACAACAGCTTTATTCCATGGAAATCTCAATGCTGGGTTCAATTCTAAAGAAAAGTTAATATTCTTGTGAATTGCTAATTCATTATAAACTTTGCAAGTTAATATTAAGAATAACATTTATTTAATATGGAATAATTACTAGGAGTTATTTTTAATATTTGATTATATGTTCATGACAAACAATAAATTTACATTATTAATCTGCAATGTCTATAAATAATACATCATTCAACACAAAATTTTTATATACCTTAATTTCCTAGAATTTTATAAATTATACAAGTATCCATCACAATAATTTTGTATGTGTATTTTGAAAAAAAAATTGTATGCATTTTGCTTGTATATTGTATTTATGCTTTTTGTTTTACCTCTTGTTTCTTTATTAGAGCTATTTAATACTGGTTATACAAAAAGTCAAGTAATTTTATTTCTCCATTTTCTGAAATCTGTGATTATATTTTTGTACTTTTTATACCAAAATTATATTTTTTTGTAAGTAATGATTAAAATCAAATAAAATTTATTTCATTACAATAACAACCTAATTTTTCTAAAAGAATTCATTGAACTGATCCCAGTTGAAAAGAAAAACTTTTTATATATGCAGATATGTAACAAGTCAATTTGTATTGAAACAATAACTTTCCAAGCCCCTATCGTTTCACCATCAAACCTAATAACACACTTATCTGTGCTAAGTTCAAACCTATTTAAATGTTAATAAATCTAAAATTCGCTCATGTCTGTATAAATAGTATTATATATTTACGTGCAAACCAATGCTATAATTATATAGGATTAGGAAAATTATAGCATACTAAATTGATTTAATATTTCTAAAAATGTTTATTCTATTATTTAAGTTAAGAGTAAATTATTCATTTTGTTGTTTAATATTGTAATTTCGTATGTGGATATATAAACTGTGCTATAAATGTCTTTAAAAATTGTTAAAAGATTTCTTGTTTTAAATATATTTCAGGGAAAAGTTTCTCAAAAATATATTTAAAAGCTATATCAAAATATGTTTGTAAATTATTTTAAATAAATATATAAAAAGGTTTGCGTTTTAAAAAAATGTTAAAAGGTTGTTTTTAAATAAGAAGAGTTTCTATTAAATGTAAGATAAAAATAAAAAGCTGGTTAAGTAATTAAAAAGATTTTTGATTGTAAACAAGTGTCATTAATGACCACACCTGGAATCCGTAAAAAGTAAAACTAGTTCAAAATTTACTAATTAAAATCTCCTTAGATAAGATTAACTTATTTTAAAATCTAAATTGGACAATTGTTTGCAATGAAAAATCTTAATTATAATAATAGCTTATGGAATGTTTCTAACATAAGTTATCTAAGATCTGGATTATAAATTGAAAAATATTTAATTAAATTCCTGAGTTTAGTGAGTCTTGAGGCGGTAGATTCCGATAAGGAAAACATATAAATACTCTGTATTTTTAATAAGGAGGAATAGACAGCCATATTGTTAGAGAGAGTCAGCCATATTGTTAGTGAGAATTGCAGCCAGTCTTCACAATTGTTAATGTTTAACATGTCCGGCTAAAAGCAGGCATCTTATTGCTGTTACTCTGCGGGAGAATGGGGTTTCTCTCGTCGAAATGCCTAAACCACCATCATGCCACTAGCAGAGATCAGTCTAACAGAATTGGAAAGATGATGCCACCCAGTCAAACTAAACCAAACCAACATCCAAGAACTTGCAGTCCAGATAAATAATACCGGTACCGTTTTATTTTTCAAACCGCAGAGCTCTGTGTAATTCTCTGTAATTCTTTATGTAAATATATCTATATAAGTTAGCTGACTTTCTTTTTAAAATAATGATAAAGCTAAATGTAATCAAAACTTAAAATCCATTTAATATTTTAAATATGTCAATTGCTATCAAAATTTAATGTCGTTAAAGTTTAAATAATCTGACTTATTTATATTTTCCTTTCATTTAAAGTACATTATAAGTGTCTAATTTAAAGTTATATCACTGCGGTTGTATCTATATTTCTTTGCTTATTTTAATTAAATGCTTTTATAATTTATATGCCAATATTTCGAAACAGTGGACACTTAATTTCATGTTTTTAAGAAGATATTATTTGAAAATCTTCATGTAATTTGTTTATAGCATCAACTTTCTGTGCTGTTTCGAAATTTTATATTTTTTTATTATTTAAATGATTTAATATGTGAAATGTGGCTCTGTTAATCAACCATTTAAAAAAACTGAACTTGATAAGTTTAGTTAAGAATTAAATTTAGTCTTGATCGTATTTATAAGTATATTTGACTTTAAATTCTTAAGTCCATAGAAATATACTTTCCCTCCTTAAATATTTATTATCTATAAGTAACTTAATAGATCGAGCATGTCAAAGTACAGATGTAGTAATATTCCCTTTCATAGCATAGATGTTTATTACCAGGCTACACAAGAGTTGGTCCCAATTTGATAGAGCTAATATGCTATTAACTCATATTTCATAGTATGAAATATACTATTCTTTGCTTAGCGGATGTGATATATTATTTTATAAAATTATTCTCATTTTGCTGCTATACGTAATATACGTATCTCAAGATGGAGTCACGGCATTGCCAGCACATCTTCTTTTATAGGGTAGAGCAGTAGTGAAGCCTGAGCCAAGGCCAGGTTAGCACGTAAGTCCCCCGTCATTCCTGAATACAATGTTCCTTTTCACGCAGCATTGCGATCTGTTACAGGGTACCGGCGTTTGCTGCAAGAATCCTGAAGTTATTTCATCCATCCGCAGAGCGACTTTTCCTATTATTGTTTACCTGTGCCATAGCACATTGGTAAAATCTTATTTCAGCCAACTCTCCCACCATAACATAATGCTTTCAGCATTCTGAAATTTTCTCTCGAAAGCCATGTTCGATCGATCATTACTTGAGCTGGTTTATGCGCTCGTTATTAAGTCATGTGTATATTTTAGTAAAGAAATTCATGATCAAAGTTCAATATAATTATTTATATAACAGCCACCAATATAATAGGATTTGGCTTAAATAGATTTATAGACATAACATAGTGATTAATTATGTATCAATTGTAAACAATTCATAAGATGGGCACATGTTAAACCCCTTTATGAAATTTGATGATTACTTATGTAAAGTGGTTTTGAATTACCAAATGTTTGCATACATTTGATGCTGAAATGTGTAAAACTTATCAATTTCATGCCAATTGTAAATAAATATATAATTAATTTAATAAAAATGCAAAACCATAAAACAATACAATACTAGATTAAATTTTAAAAATTTTACCAAAATCCTTACACAACCATGATTTCATCTACTACAAATAGACCTTCTCAAGTGAAAATCAATCTAAAGGAAAACATATATATATATATACAAACAAACCTTCCCATAATTCACTACAAATTCCACCTTTCCTTCTTTTGATATTAAGGGAAGGTAAAATTTGTAGTGAATTATGGGAAGGTTTGTTTGTGTATATATATATATGTTTTCCTTTAGATTGATTTTCACTTGAGAAGGTCTATTTGTAGTAGATGAAACCATGGTTGTGTAAGAATTTTGGTAAAATTTTTAAAATTTAATCTAGTATTGTATTGTTTTATGGTTTTGCATTTTTATTTTTGCTAGTATAGTGTTAGACAGTTTTGGTTTTCTAATAAATTTAATGTATTTTATTCTCTGTCTCGTTATTGATCTAATTCAATCCAATTCCAATTATTATTTATAGCCTATATATGTGAAAACTATGCATTAAGTTAAATTAGATTAGTGATATATTTTAGTCAATTAAGAACCTCTCTTTTAATTATCAGAGTCTTATTGCTTCTCCGTGACCTATGTCAGCCATGTGGAAAGAGGTATACTATGTGTAATTTCAAGGTGGTCATTTGTAGGGTCTTGAGTCTTGGAATCCTGGCTTATGAGTTGAAGTGTGGTCGGACTTGGGATGTCACAGTTCTAGTCTGGTCAGCTTTGGTCTCTTTTGCGTGGATTCTGAATTCTGTTACATGAATGTACAAACTTGACTGTTACAGTATGAAGTAAAATGTGCAGTAAATATTCAGTTTAAAGTAAAACATTTTAAAATCATTTTCAATTGTGAGTTCTATCATAAAATAACATTTCCCTCATAGTCAGTATCAACTATTAGCTGTAATGATTATATTATAAAAATGTAATGGCCATTGTTAGTTAAATGAAATATTTGAGGTTCTGTTTTATAAAGAATATTAAAGCCTAAATATACTCAGGCCTTAATAAGATTTTTTATTAAATAATAATTAAAGCTTGTAAACATCATTGTCCATATTTATCTTATTTATAATAATACAAAGAATAAATTGGAATTGCTTCCATTTTTATCTTTTATAGATAATTGAGTAATAATGCACTGTGAAATAGTTAATTTAGCAAAACATAGTGTGAGAAGATAACATTGGTTCCTAGATATTATTACATAGTAAATAAATGCTGTTTTCAATATTTTATTATGTATTTATAATGAATTGGAAATTCAAAAGTGTATTAAAATCAGTATTTAAAGATAATAGTTGGGAATACTATTTAAGACTATACATTCAGATTCTAGTAATAAATTCTTTAAATTAAAGGTTGCAAATACATTGAATATAGTTTCCATAGTTGTCATAACTCATAAAACAACTAGTATTGTATCTATTTATCTATTATAGGTGGCTGAATAATAGTATGTTGTAAAATAGTTGATTAATTCAATATTAAATAATGCTAGCAGATAATTTCAGCTATTAAATATATATAAAGTAAATTTTTGATTTATTGCATACATATGCATTATGTTTCCACATCCATCACCTGAAATATTGAGATAAAATATAGATCACAGAAAGTCATGTTAATTTTTTTATGAATCCATCAATTCTTAAATTATCATTTTTTATAATCACAATCTTAACATCATATTTTTCATGTGAATAAATTTTTGTATTAAGACCTAAATTTTTATTATTTCAGTTTTTAAAAAATACAATCATATTTAAAAATAACAATTAGTTTATAGACAATTCTTTTTTTTGCTTTACTTTTTTTTTTAAAAAAAAATAAAAACAATTTTATACACAATTCTTTCTCACTTTGTTACTAATTCTTAAAAAAATCTTTCATTTTTTTTCACAACTCCACAACTTTTATTTTTTAAAACATATTTTAAAAAAATATTTATTCTTTCAGAATTAATTTGAACTCAGAAATCTATCTAAAGTAAATATATATCAATTTATTTATTAAAGTTAAACAATTAAAAATTAGGTTTTATAATAAATTAATAATTAGGCAAAATTATTTACTTAAAAAACTAATCTTATCTAATTATTATAATTAATATTAACTCAGATTTTTTAAATTTATGTAATTATTATAATATTAAAATTATATCAAAATTAGAAATGAATAAAAATCCTTATGCTGCTCTTCCACAAAATAATAATAAAATTTTTTTTCTTTACAACAGCTACATAATAAAATAATAATTTTATATATAAAAAGCTTTTTTCAGCACCTGCTTTGGCACTCTTTTCAAATGTTACTAATCTATTTAACATTAGTGAATCACCTCACATAAAATCATCCAGAGTCCAATAATGAAATTAAAACAAACAATAATAATTAATATTATATAAACTCTACTTTATGTATACTCATACATTTTGCAAATAAATTATTTTATTTAAAACTAATTATTATTAAAATCTATTTTGAATATATAATATTTTAATTAATAATATTTTTTTATTTGTAATTTTTTTAATCAGGCTATTAGTTTTACATATCTGTCATTTATTTTCTCCATTTCTCTGACAATAATGGATCATGAATATTGTTGAGTTCTCATTAATTAATTAAGTTTATATTATTTTAATTTATGCAATATCATAAATATGTATGGATTTTACTTTAAAATAACAAATAGTGATGATCTTACTACAGAAAACAAAACAATACCATTGTGATATGAGATCAGCTCAGAAGAGCTATAGCATTATGTTTAACACCATTTGTTATAAACAATGAAAATGGTAATTGTCTAATTTTTGCATCACAATACATTACTTGATCCAGCTTACACATTGCTATTTATTAAAAAACTTTTATTCTCCTTAGCATTATAAATTGGCATCTATTGACTACTAAGCTTAAATAGATGGCACAAGAGTAGGAAGATTAAAACTTTGCTAATAAATACATACATTTTGATTATTTAAAATAAGTTTAAAATTAATATTGCAAATTAAAACTAATAATTTTGTTAGATATTGTTTTAAATTTAGTCATGTTTTTTTTATAATTATTAATAGCCATATATCAAATTTTTGGTGAGGTTTCTAAAGTATCATAACTTGAAATTAGGCTTAAAACTTTCAAATTTTTTTACTATTACTTTTTACAATTATACTCCTTTAAAATATATAAATAAGAAAGCAGAAATATTATGACTCATGACATAAAATTAAGCTAAAATAATAATAATGTAATCCAAATACTTGAAAACATATAAGTACAGTGTTGCAATCAGGTTTTAATTTAAGTAGTAATGCTTTAAAAAAGTCTGCCTACTTTTTATTGTTATAGAAATCTGTACAAAAATGTATGGAAAATAAATAAATTATAATAACAATTGAAATCTTAAAATTATCCATTTCTACTGCATTAAAACTGTAAAATTTAACAATTGATATGATATTCAATATAACATATTGATATATAAAAAAAACAGAAATGTTTTTAAAGTGAATTGTAATTATCATAAATAATACATAAAATCAGTTAATAATATACTTGGATATTACATCATTGTTATATTTCATGAATACATTTATTTATTTAGCAATATATTTTTTTTTAGACAACCAAGTGTTTTCAAATAATCTGAAACTCATTCTAATCAGCTAAAACTTCTTATTTCAAAATTTTCAATGTTATATAGATTGAGTAATCAGTTACTATATCAATTATAATTTGTGTTGTCTCAATCATGTCAATCAGAGGTTTTTAACATTCATATGTGATAATTATTATAATTTGTCTTCTAATGCCTAATAGTGAAATGCATAAAATAATGACAAAGTACTATATAAAATGAACTTGAGTCTACTAATAATACTTCTCATGGTAATATTTAATTAGAGGAATTTTTCCAAACAATATTCATCAATAGAATATGCTAGTGCTAAAAATGCGATTCTTAGATTATTTGCAACATAATACTAAATATTGTTAAAGCTTTTTCATGTGAATATTTTTAGAACATATTTTAGATTTAATATTTGACAGATGAAAAAGATAAGTTAAATTAGGACTAAAATTATTCCTCTGTAGCATGAAGTAGAATCACATAAATTACATTCATTTCTATATTAAAAGTTAAACTCATTAGCTTTATGGGTAAATTTCCAGTATTTAAAAAAGTATTGTAAACTTTTTTCATATTTTTATTTTTAAAAAATCAATCTCATCAGCTAAATAAATTTTTGTATTTTGCTTCAGAAAGATCACTGAAATAGTTTACTAGGATTATCATTTAATATTTTCTATTGAACAGCATTTTGTTAAATAAGTTAACATTTTCTTTCTTTTAAGAAAAGGCTATTTTTTTGAAGTGTCATATATTGAAATTAGATCATAAGTTTTTATTAATCTAGAGAAGGTAAACATAGAACTTGTTCACAGCAGCTTTATTTTGGCCTAAGTCTAGTCTGGTATGAATAAAAAACCGTTGTGAACTATTAGTATAGTATTGTACAGATCATTCATTTAAATCAAATTGTAAGAAATGCATAATAATGATTTTGCTGTAGGTTTACTTTTAGCTTAATTATTTGGAATCATTTGTAAATTATTAATGATAGTAATGTAATAAATCTTAAATTAAAACTGGGGATATTTCTTGATTTAATTAATTTAGTCAATGGTAAATTTAAGAGAACTATTAACAATTGATTTTATGAAGTTGAAATTAAAGGAGCATTGTGAAAAAGAAAGTTATAATTCTTGTATTAAAACAAAGCCTTTGATTAGTTTTGTCAGATTTGTACTTAAAAAATTTATATATAAGACTGAAAATCTCATTACAATTGTGGTGAAAGTATTTTTGAGATATTTGCAAAACCACTAAGAAACATTACAAAAAAAAAATAGGTTTTTACAATGATTTGATTTTTATATTTTCTCTCAAACTTTTTTTTAGCCAAAACTAAATTTTTTTATAAATTTTTCAGTAATTTCAGAAACTTTGAAAGTCACATTTATTTTAAAAAGTATTTTTGCTTTTTGAAAAAGTTGTTTTTAGTATTCTTGAAACTTTGACTCTTTGGCAATTGTTATTATTCAGTTGTTAAATTTTGTCATACAAAAAAATAAATGAAATTATCTTTTAATCTTCTTTTAAAAATATACAGTGTATTTTATCAAGATATTGAATATATTGACTCCAGTCATTTCGTTTTAAATTCTAGTTTTGGGACTGGTTTGGTTTTTAATTAGAGAATGTAAATATATAAATTGGGTAAAATTTAATTTTTGCTTATAATAGAAAAATGACCCAAAGTTGATAGATTAGCAGGAGTATGTAGATAATAATTGTAGCAACAAAATTAAGTATAAAACTATATTTATTAACTACCAACCCAGGCTTTCAATATGGAGTATCTTTGTCAAAGCAGGACTGAAATTTCTTATTTGTTACACACACACACACACACACACATATATATATATATAGTATTCAAATGTGAGTATATTGTTTATATTAAAATTAATGTAATTAGAAGGAACTTGAACTCAGACTTTCAAACTTCCTACAACTATGTTCTCCATCTTATGCAGCCAATACACACAAACACATATATGTTAAAAAAATAAAGATCTCTTTCATGTTGAACCAGCACTCATCAATTGGTCCAACACCAACCTTCACACAAATATATAATCAATGCTCAGTTTATATCAACATAGTAAATCTTCAAATTTTAATGGATAAGGTTCAATCTTTTCCATCCTTCAACTCTTCAGCCATCCATATCATTGAAAATCTGATTATAAACCTTTGATGATGCCAATATTATTGTCATTCCCATGTTGAGTTTTTAAGTCACTTTGGCCCCTCACATATAGGACCTTAATATGTCCATATATATATATTCTAACCTTGTAAATTGTTTCTAGTTATAACGAATCTCTAGTTATAGAGGAATCTAGCTCTCTAACTGGATAACATGCATGCAAACGCGGCCTATGCTTAGCGGTAGGTTAGTTGTATAAAAATTCAGCTACAGAGATATGCAGTTAAAATAAAGAACGAAATTAAAATCATAAAATAAATTATCATCAGTAAAATAAATATCTTGGGAAGAGAGAGCAAACTGCAATCATTCCCTAATTAATAATTTAGAATATAATAACATCCTCTCTTTATCAAAAACACATTATCTGAGCTCTAGAGTATTTGCACCTTAAAACAATAATGATAACTTCTCCCATTTTGTTAATGTTTCTAAAAAAAATATGTATGTCAATTATTTGCAAATAGGATTTGAAAATACCTTTCTTATAGCACAATTGAAAATTAAACTCTTTTAAGCCACACCACAATTGTAATATCAATAATAATAGATCACTTTTTAAATAAAGAATAATGATAATGATATAATAATCTCAGGGATTATTTGTTTTCTTTAATAAAATACTTTACAGTACTGTGCTATCACACATGACTGGTATTCTGGTAGGCTATAGAAAAAGTTCACTTCACTTAAAAGCCAATGTGTCCTCACATATCATAACAACTATTATAACTATTTAGAGGGGTGATAAATATAATCAATAATGACATAAATAATTATACAAAATTTTGAATAATACAGTCTTTTATCCAGAATCTCATCCAGAATAATAGAAAGACATGGGTACCCTCCATCATCCATGACAACACAATAAATTAACTAAGACTAATTAATTCAATAATTTAACTAAATGTAACTGGACTAAGGTGCAGTCAGGGTTAATAACTTGGGAATAAATTTATTCTTACAATTAAATAATGTTTAGTCTGAAATTTGCAATTCCACAAAATAATTATCATCAAAATAAAATGAAATGAAATGTTCAGATCTGTATGAATTTGTCTATGTGGTATATTAAGATTTCCAATGTTTGTTAAGATTTCGAACTCAAGAAAATATTTTGCAAATATTTTGTAAACACAGTTATATTTGGCATATACAAATGTATTTACAACAAATATTGAAAATACTATAATTTATTATTAATACAGAACTAAACAAAATACACAAACTTATTAGATAATATCACATTGATACTAAACATTAATCATTACATTAATCTATCTACTTTTCGGGTAAAATTAAAATTATAAATTCATACATGTTTGAAGTCATGCTAGTACACTGAATTAACTAGCTGAAATGTGCATCTGATTTACCAATACACTAATTAGTAACTTTAATAACCTTTCTATAAATCTTTTACCTTGAGTTTGGCTAAATATTTTTTTTTTTAGTTATTACTGTTATGATATGAAATCTATTAAAATATCAACTTTATTACTCAGAAAGTTAATCAAGTTATGATTTATAATCAAATAAATTATTACTAATTATGGGTCCTTTATCAGAAGTCCCATTCACTATTTCATATTTAACTTAATGTCCACATATGTTATGATAAATATTTTAATTGTGGATGTCTTAATGCAAGCTAAGAATATTTCTTAACTATTAATTAACACTAAATATTGTGTTCGAATATTCCCTCAATAAATAAGCATTTTAAAATAAGCAATTTTAATTTAACTTTCTCCATTGGTTTCCTTGTAAACTACTAGTAAGGCTCAGTAACACAATACAGATATTGATCTCAATTACTAAGGCATTACTGATACTAAAGTGCACCTTAAGGAACTAACACCTCAAACCTAACTTTTACCCTTGCCATAATTTTTAAAAGAGCACAATTATCTACACCTTCTATGATGGAACTATCTTTAATTTCATATGAGGAATGCAGAATAACAACTAATGTCTGCAGAGTAAAATACTACACTGAAGCATTTGGTAGTTTCTAGACTATTACTCAGGCATAAAATGTAGGTGTGAAGTATATCTCACCACCCAAAGAAATGAACACACACTGAATATAATCCTCTCTTGGGATTAAAAAGAAACCTTAAGTACACAAAATATTATATAAACTCTTGATCATCTTCTATCATGAGACTTGATCACCTTGACTCTCAAACATACCATAACATTATATCAAAAACTAATCCTCCCATGAAAAAAGAAAGTATTTTGGGGGGAGCATTTTCATCCCACAAAATAAAATACATTATAAATATTAAAATATGCTGATATTAAGCATATACCAACTCTACACTTAGGCAAGATAATAAAACACACTAATACTAATAAACATACAATGTATACTTCAATCAATATCTGAAAACATTGAATTAAAAATATAGAAAATTATAATAATTTTAATTCTAATTAAAGAACATTCAACAGCAATGTATAGCATACAAGCTTAAAGTAAAATAAAGTGGACTTACTATTAAATAATATATGTTACTAAAATACTTAATTAATACAATATAAATTCTGTTGAAACTTTAAACAAGAAATATTTTGTTATAGCATTTTTCTTTTTTATTGTTACCTCTGATAAATTTAAGTATGGTTTTACCTGTAAAAAAAAATATAAAACATTTTTTTTAAGTACCCTACATGCAAAGTTCATATCTCCAGTTACATGCAATAAATCAGATATATTTCATAGGTATTACTTCATATCAAATAAACATTTAACCCAAAATAATGATAGTACAATTTACACTTGCCATTACACAATCCTTAAAATATTACATGACAGATATAAACTTAATATACATTAATATTATAAAACAAAATAAAATTTTACCAGTTAGTTTTTCTTTAAAAAAAACATTAAATAAATAAATGCACATTATCTCATTAGCAGAACTATTTCTCTGTTGAGCTGTTTGTCCCAGTGAAGAGTTTCCATCCAGTCACATTTTACAAAGCACTGAAAGTAATAAACACATTTTTTTTAAATGAAAAGTTTTCTTTTTTTGACAATTATAATAATAAGCATGTAAAAAAATATAGTAAAAACAAAGATTAATTCCCAATTGCATTATAATAATAAGATTTGGATCCTAAAAAAAAATGAATATGAATAACAGTGATGATAAACATACACATTATTTAAAGACTATATGTATAATTAGCTAGCTAAACATTGAAGAAAATGCACACTTCTTCTATAGATTAGTATGATAATAACTGCAGTTGAATTATAAAATGGATGAAGTTATAAGAATTCCACCTTGCATACAGCATAATATATAAATTAATTTTATTTTTAAGTCACTAAAGATATTAAGTTATCTTTCAAAATCTTAGCACTTTATTTTCCACATAGTATTTTTCTTTTAAAGAATGCAAATATATTTAATTCCTACATTTATTTCACAAAAGTTTTTCTTTTTCCCTTTTTAAAAAAATGCATGTATATAGTTTATTATTATTATTATTATTATTATTATTATTATTATTATTATTATTATTATTATTATTATTATTATTATTATTATTATTATTATTATTATTATTATTATTATTATTATTATTATTATTATTATTATTATTATTATTATTATTATTATTATTATTATTATTATTATTATTATTATTATTATTATTTTTCTAGAGAATTACCAGTGAACAAAATATATTCCAATGTATAAAATGGCATTATTTCTCAATGCAGATGATTTATTTTTCAAAGGTGCAAAAAAAAGTGTTTCTAGTTCTTTTTTCTAATATTCTTTTTACTTAATTTTCTTCTATACCAGGAAAATATTAATAAAGAACCAGTTATTAGATAATTAGTTCTAATTTGACAAATATTTGTTTTCCTTAATTTAGATAAAACAAGAGTTTGATTAATACTTTTACATAATTTCTTCATTTTTTAGTTTTGTTAAAAAAATCCAACCTTCATGATGGTGCAATAATTATCTAATGTAGAAAGTTTTTAAATAGTAAAGATATCATAGAGATTCAGAATGCCTTACCACAATTTACCCAAGCATTATAGATGAAACTTCCATCATATTATAAATTTATTTTTACAAAAATTAGAAAATAATACTATTACCAAATTTAGCACTGTTAAACCTTTAAAAAATAGAAGCAGACTATATAAAAAAATGACTTGAGTATCTATTGGTCATTCTCCTAACTCTAGCGACCTCTGCCAAAAAAAAAATCATTTGATTACAACATAAACAAAAAAAACTTATTTTAATATGGTTTTCAATATTATTTAAAATGTATTGCCAAGTAGTTTAATAATGAAAATAATAAATACATTCAAGACAACAATAATTATCTGTGATTTTAATTACACATAAAATTATTTTTTTCAAAAATGAAATTATCAGAAGTTACCTTCCCTAAAACAAGACGATCTTAAAATTATTTAATTGACATGTATGGTTTTTTTCTTTCTACAACCATTTAATAACAATATTTTACTTAGATTATTCATGTCATTAAAAAAAAAAACATGATATTGCATTGGTAACATATAGTTTATTCACACAAACCATGCCTAGGTAAATGGATAGCACACTTTATTAACGAAAATAAATTATTTCTTTTATTTCATTTTTTATTTTTCTAAAGAATATCATTGATTTCATGCAGAAATAATGCTAAATAAATCCAAGTGCCAAAAGCCCTGGGTTACAATATATATATATATATATATATATATATATATATAATATATATATATAAAAAAAATAGCAATATTATTACTAGACGCTCTGAGGAAGGTACTTGATATTGTACTGAAACGTCAGCATTTAGCTTTTTCACTACACGGAATATCCCGCAAATAGTAATAATAATATGACATCTTTTATCCGTGAAAATATTAGAATTAATATATATATATATAACATAATTTACTTATATGTTGTTTAATATTTCAACCAGAGAACTAGACTATATATATCCATTACAAAATCTTTTTCTTTTATAAATAATATAAATTAGAAATGAAAATTATTTTTTTTAACGATAAATAAAAAATATTTTATTTATAACTTTTTACATTATTACAACTTTTCTTTTTATATTTTCAATAATATGAGGTATAAATATTGATATTTTATCATGAACTTAATAGACAACTACATATTCAAATTAAAAATTTATTTCCATCAAATCGACTTTTCTTCAAAATTGAACCATGTCAAGATGATACAATAATTCAAAAAATGTTATGTGATGATGATGATGATGATATGTAATTTACATATTATCTAGAACTTCCTTTATTGTCTAATCCCAACCCAAAAATGTTTATAATTTCTACAATATTTGATCATCTCAAAACATAAACATAAACTGAGCATTGATTATATATTTGTGTGAACAGGGCATGTTATGAAATGTGAAGAAAGTATTGAGGTGATCAAATATTGTAGAAGTTATAAAGAAAGGAAAGTGTATGAGACAATGTATATACAAGAAAATAAAAAGAAATGTATAAATTTAGTACAAGGTTCAATAAAGTTGGGAGGAAAATGGATATTAATTAGAAATTGGAAAGAATGAAAGCAGTTTTTAGGGTTGGTAATGGCCAATAGAGGGTGATCTAGATCATATGTACATCATGTGACATTTTTTGAGTTATTATAACATCTTGGTAAGGTTCAATTTTAATGAAAATCGATTTGGTGGAAATAATTTTTTAATTTGATTATGTAGTTGTCTTTTAAATTGATTATATTCAGTTCAGGAGAAAGTATATAAGAAAGGCAACATAATGGTTTTAAAAGTAATATCATCAAGTGAAATAGTGATATTTATAATAAAATATAGATATAGTATTATTATGTAATAACATTTTTATTACATAGATGCATTTAAAAAAATATGTATACATTTATTCCAATGTTACACAAAAAAGTAAATTTACATAATATCAGTATTAGTTGTCATTTTTTTTATATAAATAAAATGCCATACAGTGATGTCAACTGAATAGTAAATAAATAATTATTTATTTACATTTATTAAATAAAAATTACATCATTAATATGCTTGTATGCCAAAGTGATTATCTCTTTTTAAGATTATATATTTTTTATATTATTTATACTAGTATTGTTCAAATTTTTCATACGATGGAACACTTCACAAATTCTGAAATTTTAATGGAATATTTTGGTTCTTTTATAAAGTAGTTAAATATTAATAACAAATAAATAAAGCAAGTAAATAAAGCAAGTAGCTATAAGAGCTAAGAAAACAAAACAAACATTTTAATTTAAATTTTATTTATGTAAAACAGAACACATAAAAATAGTAAAATAAACTAACATGTATATAAATAAATCTTTTTTTTTTTATAGCGCGATGTTTGTAAACTGTAATATTTAACACAGCATTATGCTGTTGCACATGCGCTTTTAACTATAAATGAATGAATACTAACACTCAACCACATGATATAGTCTTTGGAAAAGATAGAATGGCCATTCTATATTTTCCAAAGACTTTATCATGTGGTTGAGTGTTAGTATTTATTCATTTATAGTTAAAAGCGTATGTGCAACAGCGTAATGCTGTGTTAAATATAACATGTATATAGTAAAATTATATTCTTAATGACTTCAACATTTTTGGGTCTTTGAATTACAGACACTTTTTGAGATACAATATTAGCTGGATTTTTATATCTGATATAGCATCAGTGTCTGTTTTTATACTGTGATTTGATTGCAGCATAATATGAAAGTCTTGCATCAAAATAAATATGTCATTGTAAAAGAAAGAAAAAACACAAAAAAACATAGCTAGATATGACAACAGTGAGATATTTCTATTAAATTTGTCCAGAAATCATTTAATGGCAGTTCCTTGTATTTTTTAAAAAGTTGAACTCACTAATTAACATAATCATATTTTCATAATCATTTGGGCTGAAACCTATTGACTTTGCTGTAACTGAAAATAAATTCCAAAATGCAGGAATTTTCCTCAATTAACTTTGAAAAACATTGCAAAAGAATTAATTGTAAGTCATGTAAACATTTTAAAATTATATTGGAATCTTCATTATCTAGTTTAGAATTTATTTCCATTAAAAATTCATGCCTGGCGGGAAAACAATCAAAATTATTCTGTCCAGCTGTTGATATACAGAATTGTAATTTCCTATCAAAAGATGCTATGTAATCTCTGATATTTCAATGTGTAATAAAATTAATTTTATTGTATTTAGTAAAAACTTTTGCCAAATATACGTGACTCAAGAACCATGAATTACTTGTTAAAAGTTCAATGAAATTCTGGACTAAATTATTGGATATGAAAAAAACATCCCTAACACATTATGAAGTTCAAAAAGTTTCAATAATGTTTTTTCTCCCAATAGCATCTCATTTCAGTATGTAATAAAAGTGCAACATGTTCACTACCCATTTCATTGCACAAAGTTTTAAATATTCTCAATTGAAATTAAATTTTATGTAGTTGACCATTTTTACAGTTTCATTCAAAATAGTTTTTAAATATGACAAATTTTTTGTGACTAGTGCTTGTCTAGTCAAAACCCAATGCTTTTTTGTGTCTTTTGTAGATATTTACAGAATATGTATTATATCTTCTTTATCTTATCTATCATTGCTTGAGCATCATCCATACAAATATCAATACATTAATACAGTTCAATATATTTTCTTTGGAAATTCTTTCTTGTAGGTATTCATACATGAGTAAATCTTCTTCAATACTGTTATCAAATACACAATGAACAAATACTATTAATATAGTGAACTATGCAATATCTTCTGATTCATCCACTTGTAATATATATTTATGCAAAGTTAAAGTAATGAAGTAGTTCTTTGTCTATGTATGCCAAAAGATCTTTGATGTTGCATGAATATTATTATATGATAAAGTATCTATTTTTAGCAGACTCTATGTTTATCCTGCATGGTAATGTAATTTTTTATATAAGACAACAATGATCTCTTTAATTATATAATTTCACCATTAAGGTGCAATAGAACAACTCACCCAAAAAGATGCCTTTGTTGCACTTTCATTTTCAGTTTTAGCAATTGTAATTATTTGAAGTTTAGATTTTTTTAATAAATCACATTGCCATGTAAAAAAGTTACATCTCTTTTTGTAAACAGCATGTTTTGTTAATAATAAAAGAACTTGATTAAAATTTCATTTAACCAAATGCATTGTGAAAAATAATGCAATAAATAATTGAGGTTATTTATAAAGTTTTGAGTATTGGGCTACAATTTTAGAATTGACTCAAAAACTATCCTTATTATTTTTAAACATGACCCATAATGAATTATTACTCTGTAGCTTGATGACATCCTATTGGAATGTAAAATTCACATTAGGTGCATTCACTCTAACAGGAACTATTATCCAATCTGAATTATTCATTGCCAAAATGTTGCAAAATTGAGTTTTCATCTCATTGTACAATTTTTTAAAGATATTCTATTGTTATTTCTGTTTTTTCAAATTCGATTGACAGAAATTGAAAAATTCATGGCATGCAATATTCTTCCAAAAGCTCTTGAGTTTATCCTCAAAACCTTGAATCTTTTTTGCCAATATTAGATTAGTCTTGCTTCTATGTAGATGCTTATTGAAAATGTTTAATTTTTCAAAAATAATAAAATACATCATTTTTGAAATTGATAATTTGACTTTGAAAATTCTTCTCTTTAATAAATGAAGTTATATTATCTCAAAGGGTACCAAAACATTTAAGATAATTGTTTTTTGATAACTATTCCACATCTGTATATAGAAATAAATGTTTAAAATCTCCATCATTGTCTTCTCAAAATTTTTGAAATAAATAGTCAGGAAGAGCATTTGATTTGTTTGTCATGATACCAGAACACCTGCATCATAGGCACTTATATTTTCTAATGGTTTTTCTCTTTTTGAAGTAATTATTTCTTTCTTGAAAAATATATTATTCTGTATTGTCAATCATAAGTAAACAAGAAAAAATAATTTCTTTGATGATCTGATTATCTCCAAGTAGACTGACATACCTCAAGAGAAATGCCTCATTACCCCTCAAAATTGATTTGTTTGTTTGTACAGCAAATTTCATTACTTACACCTCAGCAATTAATTAATTTACCAGATTAATTGCCATTATGTTGATGTACCTAGATGCAGAAAAATAATAAAACGAATATATTGAGCTATTTTATGTGCACTTAAATCTATAACAGTTGACAATACAACATAAATTATTGTAATAATAAATATTTCCCAATGGTGTAGGATTCTCTGCTTTAGAAATTAATTTTGATTTTGTACCATTTTAGATTTTCAATAAACAATTGCTTTATCATTGGAATCTTTTGGAAAATCATTACAAAGTATTATAAAGTAATCCAGTGGTTTATCTCTTATTTATTGATTATGTTTTATTATTAAGTGATTTTGCAATTCAATAGTCAATGTAGTTTTACATATTAAACATGAAGAAGTACATGGATCTTGTAAAGATGGAACAAAACCTTTAACAATATATTTGCCTGAAAGTTTGTGATGGTGGTATATTAGATGTGATAATATATTGGACTATTTCCACCATCTATCTATAAATGTTGAATGTATAAAAAATTTTAAACTTTATTTAGCTTTTCATATAAAAACAACTTGCTATAATTTTGAAATATAAACACAATTCATATACTTGGAATTTAAATATGGTATAGGGAATTTAAACACAGACTTTCAAACTCCCTAATCTGTGTTGTCTATTTGGGCATAGTTACTAACAGGTTGTTTGTATTTGAAAAGTTTAAAATTTTTTATACATTTAACATTTACTGATGGATAATGTAAATAGTCCAACCTACGATCACACTTGAACACTATATTCCACAGAATACTAATGACAATTTTTTTTGCTAAAGAAGACGTTGTTTGATTATAATTAAATTATAATTATAATAAATTATAAAATGTATATTTATAAACTAAAAAAAAAAGAACTAAAATAATTAAAGCCTAAATAATTGATTATGATTATAATCAAATAAGAAAGAAAGAGATAATACTTCTAAAAAAAAAAAAACAGCAAATATTTTGTTTCATAACACAATGTACATTAAATATTTTATGTACTCAATTTTTAATTTTCAAACTTAACTTTAACTTTAAAGATAATCTAAAATGAAAACAAAAATGATTAATATTAAAACTTTTCTCAATATTTGTCATTTATTTAAAATAACATTTTCATAAATAACTTTTTCTAAAGGGAATAAAGATTTGTCCCAAAATAAAAATTATATGAAATTCAAACATTCATTACACTATTTTTTTTCTAATAATTACAATAATATATCTTTGCCAAGTATTAACACAAATAGAGTATAAATAAATAACAAATAGATAAAATTTTTGGTTATTAATCTTAATTACAGATGGTATATTTGCAAAAATTAAAATATTGTTTCAATAATCCAAAAACATGTAATAAATAAAATTAAAATTTGATTATTTAATTTCAGTTTATTTTTTAATCCTTATAAAGACAATACAATAAAGTTTAAAAAATGAAACATAAAGACAAAAATATTAAATGAAGATTTTAATTGTAAAAGTTATTTTTTTTTTTTTAAAATATAATTTATAAATTAAGAGGGGTATGTTGAAAAGTATTAGAATTTGGAATTAAAATTTTAACAACATTTTTTAACTTCAGTTTAAAAAATGGTTAAGCTACATCTTGTCTCATTTTCCTCAAATTTGATTAATATTGCAAATGTGTCATGGTAAAATAACAACAATGTCAATTATAACAATTTCATTATACCTTACATTTTAAAAGTTCACTTCATTTTTCAATTATGTTAATCACTTGTTGATGAACACTGATTTTGTTGAATGGAAATTTCTTTGAAAACATAATTATTGCTTTAGCAATACAAAAAATTTTGAAAATATTTTTTTATCTTTGTGATCTAATGTCCTTATGCAACAAGCAATAACATATCACATATAAAATCATCTATCACAGATTGCTTAAGATTAAAACCATAGTAATGTAGTATTATGGTTATATTAACTGTTAAAAGATATACACAATTTTAAACATGTGAAACAACAGTATCAAACACTATATACATTGAAATCATAACTTTAAGCCTTAGATTGGTTCCAATTCACACAATGGCTAAGGTTTCCTTTATTGTTAGTAAATAATTGAATTTTGCTCCCCTATGTAGTCTGGTAATAAATTAGAGTACTTGAGTTTACTGTAGATCTAGATTATATCTATTATTATTAGTTTATACACAAAAAAGTATAGCAAAATCAGAGTACACATTTCTTAAGAAATTTATTTTAATTGATTCTTTTTCATCGTTGCATCTTTTTGTGAAACATTAATAAGAAAACAATATTCTTGGAAATTTTTTTTAAAAATTTTATGTGGCAAAAAGTTATATAGGGTATAAAATAACCTTAATTGTTTAAGGATGAATATAAAAAAAAATATGTTGCAGTTATTTTATCTCAGTAATATTTGATTTTGTCTTTGTTTACAAGATGATTTAGTAAAGTTACCCTCTCAGCACAAAATATATTTTGACCTAAATTGATTTTTTTTGAGCATTCCTTAAAAGTTGTGAGGAATATTTGGGATTGCTTAAGTTTAAATGGATTTCAATTTTAGTTTATTTTTAAACTTGAAAAGAGTTGCATAAGACAGCAAAAACAATTGGTAGTTTAGATCAGGAGTCAGCAATATATGGATTGTGAGATGAATGACTTTTTTGACATGCTATTCTGGTTTTTTACTGAATATTTAAACAATATTCATATATAGTAATAATAATAAGATATTATTCTTTGAAAACTCCACACACTCTTTGGTTCATATGCTGTAATTCATTATCATCAATGTTGAGTGAGCAATAATACACAAGTTAATTTTACCATCGCAAAATGTATGTTACTTATTTATTTATTATTTTATATTACAGCCTCATACTTATATTCAATTAAAAACTCATGCATTTGGATTTTTGTCAATTTTTGGAATAACATATTTTTGCAAACAGACATTTTTAAACATGAATTTTATTAAAAATAAACTAAGAAATCAGCCGAACACTGTGAGTCTCCAGTCTTGTTTGAAAATGAAAGTGACATCACATTTACCAAATTTTGACAAACTTTCTTGAGAAATTCATCAACAAAAATCTCATTAGAAACTATATATTGTTCTTATTTTTTTATGAAGTACATATATTTTAATTTTATTATTCATATAAGTTAAATATATTATAAAATATTTGAAATCCCAGAAATACTGTTTAACCAAAGAAAAATGTTAATTTATATGGAAGAATGTTTAAAATCATTTACTTTCTACTTTAATTTATAAATAATTTTATTGAAAAACCATATGTAATAATGATACAATTGTAAATCAAAAATAATAGTTATCCATGTTAGTCAGGCAAACAAATGTTCTGATGTGGTTACTGGTGTTGTTAATCCAGCTTAATCAGGCTCCATGTGTTG